>JALHCF010000029.1:0-24792 GCA_024341135.1 Tolypocladium album | reverse complement strand
AACCCTAAACCCTAAACCCTAAACCCTAACCCTAACCCTAAACCCTAACCCTAAACCCTAAACCCTAACCCTAAACCCTCTATTCGCTAGATATAGGATTACCTCGGAGTATATCTCCTAGGCTATCGCCTCTATCGGCAAGGAGAAGGCCCTAGGACTTAGCGGGTAGACTAAACTACTACTAATACTCGCTACTAATAGCAAGGACTCCTAGTTCCTAGCTATATTACGACTACTAGCGGATATGATCTAGTAAGGCATAGCCCCTAGTGCCGACCTCCTCTATGCCGCTCGACTTATCGGGCTAGAGAAGGGCGATGGCGGTATTAAGCCTATCGCTATCGGGGATATAATCTATAGAGTCGCTATAAAGGCAATCCTTACTAATACCTTCTGCCCGGAAATACTTATACTATATTAGCTCGGTATATATAGCCTAGGTAGAGTCGAGCCTGCAATATTCCTTTTAGAGGAAGCAATTATAGGCCCGAACGCGGAAGGATTTACCTATATTATATTACTCGACTAGTTTAACGTATTTAATAAGTTAGGAAGAGTATCGATTACTACGGCTGCCGCAAAATACGCACCTACTATCTATAAGGCGGCGACCTAGGGGTATAACTACCTAAGTCTGCTTGCTACGGAAGGCAGGATATACCTTATATCTATAAACGGAGTCTAGTAGGGCGATCTACTTAGACTACTACTATTCTCTATTATACTCTGCCTAATACTAGAAGCGCTAGCTAAGGCTATGCTAATAGTAACTATCGTTATATACCTAGATAATATTTATATCCTAGATAAGTAGCCCGGTAGTCTAAAGGCAGTAGCCGAGGTCTTTGAATAATCCCCCTTCTCGCTTAACCTTTCTAAGAGCAAGGAATACTCTATCGACTAGCTCCGGAAAGATAGTATCTAGGTCCTTAGGTCATTTATCGGCCTAATTAAACCTAAGGTTGCCTTCCTAAGGGAGAAGTATAGAGTTCTCCTTTACGTACTCCTTATCCTTAAGGATATACCGAAGTAGTATACCTAGCTTATCCTAGGCGGAAGCGTCTACCTACTCTTACGGTACCTCCTATAGTAACTTAACCCGGAAGGACTCGAGTAAGTCTAGGACGCTATCGATAGACTTATCGGATATTCTATCGAAGACCTTGCCTAAAGAGACCTAGACGAGGACCTCTTTAATAAAGTACTAAATAACTACCCGTGCTTCGATATAATCGGGCTACCGGTCTATAAAGGTAGACTCGGAATCCTATTATATAGTATCCTAGCCAAAGGTCTATATAAGGTAGCTAAGGAAGCCGCCTAGCCGATACTCTAAAATATCTATTATAAGACCTAGCGCATAGATAACGTAACGGAAACTCTAAAGTAGACTACTAAGGAAGTCCTTGCCGAGGTAAATAAACGGGTACTCGAGTAGCTAAATAGTACCTTAACGGACAAATAGAATTGCATTAGACTCGAAAACGCCTCGTACCTAGGAAGGAAGTAGGTATATATACTCCCTATAAGCCGACCGGTCTACCTTATGGATAACGAAGTCGTAGAGGCACTACGAAACTAGCTCCTCCTTCTAGTCCGCCTAGTCGGTCGACCATATAGCCACTATGCCGCTATCGTTACTATCGGTTACGAAGATATCTACCGTGCCGCGAAGCGTAGGTAGATTTCCCGCTACGATATTATCGCCTATACCTTTACTAAAGCACTCTCTTACCGGGCCCTCGATATCGATATAGAACCCGCCGTTGGTCGCGGTATAGAACTCCGTGCCGACTTCGCCCTTACGTCTAGAAATACCTATTACTACTACGATATCTAGGTCGTAGTAGTAAATAAGGATTCCGGCAAGGACGATACGTATAAGACCCTACGGAAGGTAGCGGTTAATAAGTAGTAGAAGTATAAGATGCTTAGGTCAAGCTTCCGACCGCTTATCTTCTCTACCGGCGGTCTTATAGAGAAAGATACGGCGCAAGCCTATAAGGAACTCTAGTCCCTCGCGGGCCTAACCGGCGCTACGTAGCTAGACGCGTCTATCGGCTTTACGCTCACGAAAACCAAGTCTTCCTCGGCAAGTTTAATTACCAGAGACCTATATAGAGTTAGGAAGAGGTAGGCAGGGCGCCCCAAGACTTCCGAGGGGCACTCCCCGTTACTTCTAAGACGTACCCCGTGGTTTCTATAGCGTAGTACCCCGTGTTTTCGCCTAGCATACCCCGCGGCCTCTAAGGCATAGCACCCCGTGGTTTCGAGGAGTACTCCCTGCAACTTCCGAGACTCAAAGCCCCTGAATTTCCCTTAGAAATACCTATCTAATCTAGGTAATCGCCCCTAGTTTTCTTACCGCTTGTAGTACCCGTTGTTTCCTATCTGGGTTTTCCCTACCTGGTTTTTCCCTCCTTGAATTTCCTCTTTAAAATTTTCTTTAAAGTAAAAGTCTCTCTCTTTAAATTTCTCTCTCTTAAATTAAGTAGAGTAAAGGATCGGCTAGCTAGCTATATAAGCTTAATAGACTCCCGAGTTAAACCCCAGAGCTGTAATTGTTCCTCAAGTTCTGCGAAAAGGCACTAACTTGACGGTGGTCTTTGTTAAGTTGGCAGCGCCACCGTGTGATGATAGCGAGAGGTTGGCTGCACTACTTGGCTCTGGTGCAGTTACTGGGGGATAATCTTGGCCGTATACACATTTTAAGGCGGTGTCGAGCTACTTGGAGCCAGCGCGAAGGCTCAGGTAACGTAAAGGGGGCTATTTGGTCCCGCGCGTGGACAAAAGGCCCTCGACCAACCAACGACGTCCAACACTCACCGTGAATGCAGCAGGGTCAGTTCGGGAGCGTTTACCTTTGTGCCACCTGCCTCTTCCAAACACGGGTTAGAAACGCGACGCGTCGCCGCCGTGGTGCTTATATATTTGTCACCTGGGCTCCCGTGCGGGCAGCGTTGTACACTTATGTAAATGCTGCCGTGGCACTTACACATTCGCTACCACCACCTAGCTTCCGTCTTCAATCATCCGAGATGATGGCTGCAACGCCTTCGCCACTCGCCCTCGTGAGGTAAGTGCAACAGGCCAAACTTGGGGGCTCAAAGCTAATTGTTGAGAAGCAGCGAACTTCATTGGGTTGACGAGTTGATCCGAATAGCAAGGTCCTTGTACGTTTCGCCAGCCATGGGCTTGATATCCGTCGGCTGGATAGCGTCATGCCTGCTCCAGTGGCGACGCGCTGCCCCGCGAGATACAATTACCAAATGTGCCATGCCACGCCTTTCGCTTTGGATGGAGCTGCCCGGCCATGCCTCAAGAGTGGCTGCGGTCGTATACACAAGCTACGTCGCCAACCAAGCGCCCCGGCATTGGCCAAACGCCATCCTAATAGGGTATATTGCCTTCCTGGGACTCGCCAGGCTCGCTGTCGCCTCGCCATATTGGCGGCAGCTGCTACTCGTCCAAGTCAACTCTTTATCGGCGGCTCTACTGGTCGTTTTACTTTCTGCCGAAATCCTCCCGTTGGCCATTTTGGCATCAACTTACGCACCTGTCCGCGGGTCCCTTGGGGCTATCGTGGCTATATCGATAGGCGTGCTCTTTGCGGCGGTGTCGCCTCGAGAATGGAACCCCCCCACCCCCAACGACCAGTCCACCAACTACAGCCCGCCGACTGCCTCACAAGAGGAGACCTGCAGCTGGCTCGACTACTATTTCACCTTTGGTAGATTGACACCACTGATTTGGCGTGGCTTCCGCAGCAACGTTGATATGACAGACCTCCCCGAAATGCCCTGGTACAATTCCATCGACCATCTCCTCGCCAGGATAATGGATGCACGGTCAAAGAAGGGCAAGACATTGTGGACCATAGCGCATTTCGCACGGGCAGAGATTGCAGCGACTGCCTTTTACGCGGCTGTACTGTATGCGTCGAAACTCATCTCTCCATATAGCCTCTATAAGCTATTGGACTATCTGGTACACCCAAACGACGCCAAGTTGCACCCCTTAACCTGGGTGTTTCTTGCTTTTACTGGGAGCGTGATCCAGCTGGTGTCTTTGCAGCAGCACAATCTGACCTTGAGCCGTCTGAGCATGCGAGTCAAGTCGGCTCTGACAGTTGAAATGTATCAGAGGGCCTTGGCCGCACGAGAACTCGAAGATGACTTTCTGGGGAGCGGTTTGGGGCCCGGGGGATTACAGCCAACGGCTGCTGGCCAATTGGCCAACTTGATATCCACAGACATCACAGCCATAACCTTTGCCGGCCAAGTAATCATGGTGGCTGTAGGCGTACCGGTTACGGTCACTTTTGCCATCATCGGGCTATATCAAATTGTCAGCTGGACGTCTTTGGTCGGCTTGCTCATTATCATCATATGTTTCCCACTTCCGACATGGATTGTTCGCAACGTTGAACACGAACAGGAAGAGGCACAGAACAGTCAAGATTCTCGCATTTCTCTTGCCTCTGAATACTTAACCTCAATCCGAGTTATCAAGTATTTTGCGTGGGAAGACGCCATGAAGGAGTACATCATCAAGGTTCGTGCTAAGGAGCAGCACCACCAGTGGCGAACGGATGTGTTATACGCCTTGATGGGCGAGACTACAGAGTTTATTCCGGTACTCGCACTGCTGATTATCTTTACTCTTTATGTGACCGTCCTCAAACAGCCATTGCAGGCGCCGGTGGCTTTTACTACGGTGACTCTCGTCAAGATGATCAAGACCAACCTTTACCTACTTGGTGTCATCAGCCCGCGATTGACTCGCGCATCCATATCTCTTGGGCGGATCGACAAGTTTTTTGATGCCACTAGCCCATTGCCGTCCCATGTGTCTGGGCCACTTGGAGTACGTCAGGCCACAATTCGCCGTGCGAAGGCGTCTTTCCTGCTGGAAGGCATATCAATCGACTTTGTGCAAGGTGGACTGAATATCGTGACCGGAGCGAGCGGTAGCGGAAAGACAACTCTTCTACTGGGTTTACTAGGTGAAGCAGATTGCCAAGCGGGTCAGGTCACCCGGCCACGTGATATTGCTTTCGCATCCCAGACCCCTTGGCTTCAAGGGATTTCTATACGCGACAACATCCTCTTCGGCCTCCCATACGATGCACAACGGTATCGTGATGTTATACAAGCTAGCTGTCTCTCGGTCGACTTGGACGAGCTTGCGTGCGGCGACCAAACAAAAGTCGGCGAGAGTGGTTCGTCACTCTCAGGTGGGCAGCGCGCTCGAGTCGCTCTGGCCAGAGCCCTATACTCAGACGCACCTGTGCTTCTGCTGGATGATATTTTCTCTGCTCTTGACGCAAAGACAGTTAGGCAACTATGGAACCAAGTCTTCTGTACCGACCATCTCAAGGGCAGGACCGTGGTTCTTGTATCGCAAGTGCCGTGGATGTTCTCCCAGGCTGATCTCCTCGTCACGCTGAGCGGCGGCAGGATCGAATCCATTGCTCAAAGTGTTGGCATTACGCGAACCGTGACCGAGCCATCGCCGGCCATTGGGCGTCAAGCTTCCCTGGAGAACACTCAATCACATGATTCTGCCGACAACGCCGACGTGGTGATGGCAACCACCGCTAAGTCACCAGACGACAACATGTCCAGTTCCATGGACATCCACGACGAGATGGTCGCTAGCGGTGCCAAGAGCCGTCTAAGGTGTGAGTATAGCAGCATCTCATCTTTCGCACTGACAAGTGCTAACTCGAAACTCAGTTCTTAATTACATGTACTACTTTGGCGGGCCATGGATGGTCTTACTAACCCTATTTGCCCTAATCGTTTTGAACATACTCATGATTGCTACTCCTTGGTGGTTATCCCACTGGGTGGACATCGTTTCAAGAGATGAAGCTGCTAGAGTGGCCTTCTACCTCGGCGTCTATGTGGCCATGAACTTAGCCAGTACGGTCGCCCACGGCTTGGCGATTCTGGTGTTCGCACGCGGCGCGTGGATTGCTGGAAGGCAGCTTCATAATGGTCTTATCTCGGCAGTAATGGATGCTCCGCTCTCTTGGTACAAGATTACACCTATTGGGCGAATCTTAAACCGTTTATCTACGGATGTCGCTACCCTCGATGAGAGCCTTGGCCATCAACTGAGGGGATTTCTTGACGAGCTAATCCGGCTGCTATTCCAGATTGGAGCTGTTAGTTCCATCTTCCCCGTCTTTCTCCTACCTTCTACTATCGCTACAACGATTGGGTTTATCTGCGGAGAGATGTATTCAAGGACGGCAGTCATTGTACATCGCCTCGTCGCTGCCAGCCAATCCCCTATCCTCTCCCACTTTTCCGAGAGCCTGTCTGGTATAGCCGTCATCCGCGCTCAGTCAAACACACCAACCGTCTTTCTCGGCGTGTTGGCTCATCGCCTGCATAGCTATGCCAAAGCTGCTGCGGCACAAAAGGACCTCGACTGTTGGCTCCAATTCAGGATCGACTTTCTCACATCGCTGGTTACTGTTTCTGTTAGCGTTATGGCAATTGATAAGGCAAGTATACTGGCAGCAGGGTTAGCCGGTTTCTCTTTGACCAATGCAACGGGTTTGAGTAACTCTATCCTTAACATGGTGGGAATCATGAATGATCTGGATATTGAACTACAGAGCGTAAGTCTACTCACAATCGAAAGCGCGCACAAGCCTGACTGTTGTTGCTAATACTTCGTGAAGTTCCACCGTGTCGAAGAGTACTGCAAAATCCCACCAGAAGAGAGTATCAATGAAGCGATCGGGCAATACTCTGATGACCCTGATAAGAGCGTGCCTCCAAACTGGCCAAGGACTGGGTGTGTCGAGTACCGCAATGTTGCTGTTCGCTACGATCATGATGGGCCAGATATTTTGACAGATATTAACCTCACTTTTCAAGCTGGCAAGCGGATTGCAGTTGTCGGTAGGACCGGAAGTGGGAAAAGTACAGTACGTATTTTCTCCAATCTAAAATCGGCCATGGCATTTTGCAGCTGCTGACTACTTAGCTTCTGCTGTCTCTC
The DNA here is from genome assembly GCA_024341135.1 of Tolypocladium album. Classification (NCBI taxonomy): domain Eukaryota; kingdom Fungi; phylum Ascomycota; class Sordariomycetes; order Hypocreales; family Ophiocordycipitaceae; genus Tolypocladium; species Tolypocladium album. The sequence continues at coordinate 17,772 of JALHCF010000029.1, read as the reverse complement.
CTGCGGCTCACGGATATCGTCTCTGGGCAGATCCTCCTTGATGGAGTTGACATTACTGCTATGTCTCGAAAGAAACTGCGCCGTGCTGTCTCAGCCATTCCACAAGAGGCCTCTCTATTCCAGGGCACGGTCGGCTTTAATCTGGATCCACTGAAAGAGATTCCAGACGCAGATTTGGCCAAAGCGCTCGAGTTGTGCACATCAGGAAGCAACTCGTTCCACGGGGATGCCTCAGGTGACACGCTGACGCTCACTTCGCCAGTCCAATCCGAAGGGGCCAACTTTTCGCACGGACAGCGGCAGATCATCTCACTATGTCGCACCCTCGCGCGCAAGTCCAAGCTCATGCTTCTCGACGAGGCGACGGCAAGCATCGATTCGGGGACGGACACTGGTATTCAAGATGTCTTGCGGGCTGAACTGTCCGACTCGGCCGCTCAAGGCAGGACCCTAGTTACCATCGCGCACAGGCTTCGGACAATTGCGGAATATGATCAGGTTGTCGTCATGGGGTTCGGACAAGTGCTCGAGGTGGGAAGTCCCCGGGAGCTGTTTGGCCAAAAAGGAGAATTTCATGACATGATCATTTCAAGCCAGGAGCAGGATATTGTCAGTTTGCTGGGATCGAGGTAGGAGTCTGCGGACATAACGCAGGTCTGACTTATAGCTTCGCAGGTGAAAAGACCTACTGCATGTGGCAGTATTCGATGGAAAACAGGCCCTTCGGTAGTCGAGTCAGGACGCAAGCGAATGATTTGTAGACCCAGTAACTAGCTACTGTACTAACGTATATGTCAGGACCCAATATAGGGTTGAATTGGTACATTAGTTGGTAGGTGAGGGATTACTATCACTCCGTCGGAGTAACTACATGCAGCCGTTGCATGGTCTACACCGCAGCGGAGCCTCCTTTGGCTTTCAAGCTCAAATCATGACGAATCGAAACGGTGTCGAAAAGCTTAGTCGCGGTTTTCGAGCCACGTGAAACATGCGATTTGCGGTTACGACGATAGAGATGGTCGCGGGCATGGCTGTGAGGGACGTCTTTTCGAACCTTTGCGTAGAGTCAGAGTCGTCGCGACAACCGCTCTCATAGAGAGGAAGTAGTCTTTATATGTAAGCTTTTCCCCTATTATAGATATACTCGCATTATCCATTTTCCGCCTTCCTAGCCAATTAGGCGCGCGCGCCCTTACGCTCACCTTCACACATTATATAACTACACCCCGTAATCTGCCTAAGTTAAACAAAGTCTACCCCCTGCTTTTACGAGTAGGGCGCCACTTTGTATAGCAATGCTTTCAAAGTCTACTACAATTTGCGGCGATGCTAAGATAGACTAAACTCGTGTGCACCTAGTAGGACTCCTCGCGAATGACCTCCATTCGCTCAGTAGAGAGGCCTTGGTCACTGCTGAGGCAATGCTTTCGGGAAGTGGTCTGGCTCGCCGCCGTAGTCCTTTAAAGCGAGCCTGGCAGCCTCCCTCCGACGAGTGGGAACTCCGTCGGCGCACGTGTTAATATTGCGATAGTAGGCCTCACCGGCCCGCAGGACGAACGCTCCGAGCTCAGTGACGTGCGGTTGCCTGACGTATGTGGCCGTCTGGTCCGCATTGGTCGTCCAAGCTGGCGCACTGCGGGCTGTGAAGACGCTGTCTGATGTCGGGTTCCAGCCGTCCAATGTGAAGACAGGATCGGCCAAGTCGTCCTCGTCCTCGTCAATGATGGGCCGAGCAGTCGCATCAGTATCAGGTACCGAACTCTGCGAATCGTTGTTCCGTGCCCCGGTCACCGTGTCGTCGAGGAACCAGTGGTGCAGCACCAGCCTTCTCCAACCGTCGTCTTCTAGCGGGGCAAAAGGGCCAAGCGACGGCTCTACTTGGTGCATCTTATGCTCGTTCTTCGCAAGACTGTCCTCCGCCTCGGTCGCTTCTCTCGTCTTTTCCGTCGCTCTGCTCCGGGCTCCGAAGACCTGTAGGCACACGACGCGGTGGAGATCGACGTAGTCAGGAAACGCGTCGAGCGTCTGGAAGATCCAGGCGTTCACCCGGACGGCTCGGTCCCGAGCCCCGTCCTCGGCCGTCGTTGTCGAGTTCAGTGCCAGCATCTCCAGCCAGCGATGCTTCTGCTCTGGATCCCGCTCCTCCGTCTCAGCCCACGCACCGCGCGTCGCCTCGGTGACATCGAAGGTGGCCTCCGCCTCTAACACAGCCTCAGAAAGGCCCTCCCGAATGCAGAACTGCCGGAAGGCCAAGAGCTGTCTCGTCATCTTCCTGAGCTTGGCCGGCTCGGACCTTTGATTGCTTATTTCCGGGCCCGGCGTGCTGCTCTTTTGCAGCGACGACCATTCTCTGCTGACGGTCTGGTAGAAGTGGGCAAGAAGCTGCCACGCCACAATCGTGGAGACGTATTCCGATACTAGCGGTGGATAGAGCTTTCGGACGACCTTGGTGATGCTGTTGGTCGCTTGGAACAGGGGCTCGAACTCAGGCTCGCGCCGCGATCCTGACCCATGGGATTGTGGCTGACTTTCCTTTTCGGACCCGTCCTGATCGTCAGCATTAGCCTCTACGTCCGTCTTCCACACTTTTGAGGACTTGAACTCCTTTGATTGTTTCTGAGCAGTCTGATATCCTCCACGGGGCTGTTGGCCACTTGGCTGATCATTATCGTTGCAGCTGCTGCGCGAGGAACCTGACGAGATGAAATCCAGAAACACCATCTTTAAGTCTCTGAATTCGGCCATCAGAGAACTAACTTCGGATGACACATCCTCCAGTTTTCTATTTGTTGATCGTGAATGTGAGAGAACCGAATTGCTTGAGCTTGACAGCTCCTCTAGCTTGCAAGCCATCTTGCATGCTTCGTCGGTGACCGTTTGGACTACGTCGTTGAGCTTGGTGTCTAAACCGCCGAGCTTGATACCATTATCAATGTCCAGTTCTCTGCAAGGGCGGTGATCAGTAAAATTCGTCCGATATCTTCGTAGGCATGATGACCAACCGTCCGATGATGCTTAGGGTTTTACTGATTCTGTCCTCGTAATACACAATCCTCTCCCTTATGCCCTTTTGCGCCCGGAATTTGTGTCTCAAAAACCTCATAAATGCCTGATGTCGTCTCGTTGCGGACGACCTCAACAGGCGTTGGCCCGTTTCCAGCCATTCCTTCAACTCATCTGTGTAGTCTTCTAGTTGGACTGCCAGCGAATGCAGAAGGACCCCAGATTGAGAACTAGAATTCAGCGTCTTAGTCTTGTTCGCCAAGTCCCTCACGTTGGCGAGCAGCGCCGCAGACGATGCCAGGTCACTGGTAAACTCCTGTGTCTGGTCGGCTGGCTCGTCAGCAGCCAGAATCTGGAGCTTGTCGACGAGCTGGATTGCGAGGGAAACCAGTCCGACGATGCTAGCCGCGACGCCGAGGGCTTCCATCATCCGAGTACCATTTTGCGACTCGCGTCGCACGAGCCAGTGCTGCTTTCCGTTATCGTCAAAGGACGGAGATTGTCGCGTGCCTCTTGTAAAAAGGTTAGCGTACACCCACTCCTCTGGCTTTGTGTCGAGTGAAGGGGGGATGGACTGCAGAAAACGAGACGATGGGTCATGAGGGGAAAGGGTTCCGCCGATGCATCTTCATGCAGAGTCAGCAGGCTATTTGATTATGTTACAGTGAGTCCAAGATGATTGGTTCGTCGCTACATCAGCTGAACGCCGCGGCGTAGCAACGTGAATCTACGTACGGAGTACTCAGTCCAGAATTGGAAACGTTCCACACCATAGGTTGCACGGGCCTGCTGAGGAGTGATGACTTGCCATGTAAGTCCATTAGGGAAGTTTTGGAGGCCAGGCGTGGCTGTCGCTATCACGGCCTCCAACGGCTACGCAAAGCGCAGATTGAACGAGTTTGTGGTGCAATTGTTAGGCGAATATATGTATTTTAGGGCTACTTTCTTAACAGCAGCGTGCCAAGAAAATGTGATTACAAAGGAAGGGGGCATGCTTTCGAAAAACGTGCATCGTGATAGAGGTGCAGGGTAGGGCTCTTTAGCTTGTCAACATTGTATTTTTGTGAGGCAGCATAACTCCGTGAAGATGATCATTATCTAAATCTGATCTTTTATCTAGTCAGACTCGAAGCCAATACGTACACTAGTTCACCGCACGGAGGCCATCAATTTCAGGCATCCTGTGCTCTGGCTTATCTGCCCATTGGAACAGCGCATCCCAGTCGTTGCACACATGCGTTGCCTCCTTGTGAACCTCTGGTGGGTTACCGGGTGTCGCGCCTTCAGCGGTGTTATCGGCGAAGCACATGATGGCCTCGAGCACGTAGTTGAAGCAGTGGGCGTTATGCTCTGCCCAATCGAGGTGCTCTAATCTGGTAACACTAGGCAAGTCCTTTTGAGCCATGCCTTGTGCCATATAGCTGAAGTCTTCTAGGATGCCGCCCTGCAAATGGTCAATCGGCTATGTGGGATTATCTGGAGATGGTGCACGTACGAGGCAGTGTATTTGGTGGAAGGCCGATACTTCAAACAGGTCGTAAACGAGTGGGATCTCAGGCCCTCGATGATCCCAGGAGTCGTCCGCCTTGACAAACGCTATCGTAGTCTGTTAGTAAGTACGTATACAACGATGACAATACAGGATTTCGTACGCTTCATGATACCCTCCCAAGCCATGAGAGTATCATTAACGGCTCCCTTCTCATTGAAGTCCTTAGGGGTTACGTACAACGCCTTCTTGGGAGTCCATGACTTGTATTGCGTTCGTCCACCAACTTCGCCTAAAGATGCGGTATTAGCAATTTCTTGTGATGCCAAAAGGATCAAAACTCCTACCTAGCGGCACTACACCGCTAAGGTCAGACCCTGCGGGAGGACGATGCATGACAGAGTGCTCATCATGTACGCCTGACCCGCAGCTGGCAGTGTGGGATTGGATCTGGATGAGAAGGTAGATAACAATGCTAAGGCAAGCAGCAACCACCAAATCTAAAAAGATTCTGACAAGGTGCAAGCGACGTCCCCTTGAGACACACTGCTGTTGGATGGCAGCGCAGGTGCGGCGATCGACCTCTGAACTGCCCAAGCTTTCAGAGTCGAGCGACGCTCTCTTCAAAAAGCTGACCTCGTCTTGAACACTAGGGGAATCCATCTTGTCGCCTTGGGTATGGAGGGCAGCCAAGTCTTCAGTAAAGAATGAAGAGAGGGGGAGAAGATTAAGAGATTGAATGACAGCGACGAGCCTTTCGTAGTTTCGCTAGGGATTGGCCACTAACGAGATGGGGGGGGAAGTGATGCAAGTCGCTGGGTTTCGGAACTGAGCACCGGGGTCGGTCCGAGGAGCGTGCGGACGGCAGGGGTCGGACTCGGACCAACCGTCCGCTGATCTCACCACACAAGCCCCCTGCCAAGTAAAGGGAGAGGCTTCTGCCCAAGCTCTACCATCAACCCTGCCCCAAGCGTCGGGACCGGCAAGTTTGTTTGGCGGCGACATGCCTCTACCTCCTACATCATCAATACGCTGTGAATCAACAACCATTGGCACCATGCATCTCGCACTCCCCTCCAAAGAAGCCCAAGCGATCCCTTTGAACAGACGTTGGAGACGTTGGCTCGGCTGGCTAAGAAGCACAACGACGACAATGACAGTCCACGACAGCGAGTCTCAGACGCTGTACAAGAAGATTACGCCCTACGACACTTACGACCTGGAAGAGCGTAGCAGCACAGACGACACGGAGGCCCCGCAGCAAGTGCCACCAGCTCCAAAGCCAGCGTCGGCGCATCAGCCACTTTTTCTCAATAGCCGATCACTATCATGGTTTTGGATTGGCGTCTACTTTGTTGTTATTGGGCTGTACTTGTTGAGCTGGGTCGCTTGCATGAGCATTGTTTGGCGTGTTTACAGCCGTTATTCTACAGTCATCTCATGACACGAGTCGCTGGGAAAGATTATGCAGCTGCGGCCACTAGGTTTGCATGCAAAAGTGCAAATAAGATACAAAGTAACGACTCAGAGAAATCAGGGGAACTATCATGAGTTACATGTAATGCAATGATGAAACTGTAAATCTCGCATTGATAAGGCTGACTGGCATTGGACTCGCCTCTGCTAGATAGGTACGTTCGAACAAAAACTTGATTACCGAGCTTTTATGCTTGCAAGACCTAGGCTTAAGTGGGCATTGATCACCAATTGCCCCCTCCATCGCATCTTGTTGAACATCTGTCAATTACATTACTACACTAGACTTCTACATGTATGGAAGAGATCCACATCTCAGTCGCTGAAGCCTTTCATGGCCGTGGCGCGTGATGCCTGTGCCCAAGCCTTGATCTTCTCGTAGTTTTTGCATACATGATATGACTTTTCACCCAGCGTGCCGGCCTCATCAATGTCACTACCTTGTCCCTCGAAAGCAACATCTCCACAGCACATCAGCGAGTTGCGAAGGTAGTCGAAGCAGTGTCCTACATGACGAAGAGTCTCTTCTTGACTCTCATCGATGTGGTCGTGAGCTCCCTGTGCATGCCCGTGCTGTCCGTGTTGTGTCTTGTTTGGGTCCAAGAGCTTATTGAACTCTTTCAGCATGTAGTGCAAGCAGTGCAATTGGTGGAATACAGCGACCGAAAAGATATTATCGCCGTCTAGGTGCATTGGCGGCGGCAAGGTGTCGGCATGCTTGTCCCACCCATCAACGGACACAAACCCACTTCCAACTATACCGTGATATGATCAGTTGATGGCGACAAAGGCACTCGATGCTTCAAAGGGCCTGGGAGGGTACTATGAAAAGCTTGAGCTTACCTGGCATGATGGTCTGCCACGCTGGGTCGTCTTCATCCCACGCGCGACGTGCATCCTCTCTCGTAGAGTTGAAGCGCACAACCTTGGTATCGACTGTACAGGAAGAAGTGTTAGCATATGCTCATGTCGTGTTCAGAAGGACTATCAAACACCCACACTCAGGTATGCGGCCGTGGGCTTCGCCGAGAGGCACCTGTATTGGAGCAGCCCGCCAGCACGCGATGAAAACCATCCACTGAATGACGGCCATGACAAGAAGAATTGTGATGGCTGCATGCTCGCGGGCGACTGATATTGTCGTGACCGCTGCCTTCCGTAATCTTCTGATGTCTTTCGAAGACTGTGCCATCATGTCTAATACTTGGGGCGCCATGGTCCTGAACTGTCTCAGTGATACTGTGACTATGGCTCGAGATGCTAGCAAAGGTAGGCTTGGTTTGCTCTCACAGACTGCAACAAATTAATGGAGCCTGAAGCCAAGGTATCTTGGTGCTCGATGCTGTTCATCAGACAAGAAGCAGGCAGGAAGCTGATTGGGACTGAGAAGTCCCACTCCTGTCGTAGTTCGGCTGAATTATTCCCGAACTGCAGGCTCACTTTAGTTCATAGAATCACCGAGGGAGCAGCCGTCCGCCGGACCGAGATGCGCATATCTTCCATCTGTAGATCAGGTACTCCTCTGATGATCATTAGGGTGCATCTGTTTTCCGGTCCGGGAAGGACAGTCGCATTCTACCACTGGCGAATAGGATCAAATTGTGATCAAGCCGGTCCGAGAACAGCAGTTTACCATCACGCCATGATTTTACCACTGGATGTTTAAATCTCAAGATACTCAAACTTGACGTGGTTTATTGTTCTGATCTTCTCACCCTCCAGCTTCTAAACACAACCACCCCCAAGCCTCGTCGTCGATAACCAACTTTTGAGCCTCTCGTCTCGTCCAATCGTCAAGATGCAGTTCTCCAAGATCCTTGCTTTCGCCGTTGTGGCCATTGCCCCCATCTTCGCTCTTCCCACCGCCGACACTCGGTAGGTTTAGAACTGACTTGTAATCATGAACTGCTCCTTACCGAATGATTTCAGTGCTGTTGGCTCTGTCGAGCTCGCTGGACGCTCTTACCTCATCGTTCACGCCATTGCGGATGACAACTCCGCCCCTGAGAAGCGTGGCGTGAATGGCGACAAGCTCATTGCTGCCGACGGCACCGCCTACCGTCTGGTTCCCGAGAGCGGGTAAGTCACACGATTTGACGCAGAAATGTTTATGAAACTGACAAAGCAGTGTCTCTCGCCGTACCGAGATTGAGGACCGCTCTTACCTCATCGTCCATGCCATTGAGGATGACAACAGCAGCCTTGAGGCCCGCTCCTACCTGATTGTTCACGCCATCGAGGACGACAACTCTGCCCCTGAGAAGCGTGGCGTTGGCAGTGACCGCCTGGTCTCTGAAGATGGCACTACTTACACCCTTGTTCCTGAGAAGAAGTAAGCTATCGGTTAACGTTACCGGTTTCGAACATGACTAAATGAAGGAGATGACAATGAAATGAGTGGAATGTGAGCAAAGGTGGAGGTTGGGAAGGAATATGGACTACGGCTGTGCTGCAGCTTTCTTATGTCTATCGTTATCATAACGGTTTAGTCTTGTTTCTAGGACTGAACAAATCTCGTAAAACTCCTTTTCGTCTTTTTGAACAATGCAATAAGCTTTAAGAACATGAATGCTGGATACTGGATGTTGGATTCTAGACCGTGATATGACGTGGTTGATGCCTGTAGGTCAAGACTCTCGCGCCCCTTCCAGAAAAGCGCCTAGAAATGGTGTTGAATGCTGAAAAGATGATCATCGTTGGCGAATGAAGTAGTCCGGTGGTCCCACTCCGCCGTGCATCCTCTCGGTCCGAACATGCATGGCTTTTACCCGTATCCAGTCCGACTCCGAAGCCCAGCCAGGTACCTGCTAATTTCAGCTGGTGGCATGCGAAGTAAGAAATCTTGTTACTTGCTTCCAGACTCTGAGCTTATTGTTATTGATTCTAGAGATAGTTGACTTTCAACGCTGTCTACTGAGACGACTGCCCCATCACTCCAAATCTTTCACCATCAGTCTCTTCTCAGTATGGCGAAAGATGAACCCTACCAAGATGTTGAGTATGAATCGCTGTCAGATTCATCTTCCAGCACAGCAAAAAGAAGACGACAATGGCAGTGGAAATGGAGCATTGCGTCCTTTGGTGTCGGCTGCGCAGCCACGCTTCTCATCACTGGCATCGTGTTGGCCATGGTAACCATTTTTCGACGTCACAGCACACAAGAGTATCACTCTTTGACGGAAGAGGAAGTTTTGGCTCAAAGCTGGAATTACTGCGGTCGCACTAGTCAGGAAGCCATGGAGCGCGGCTGTCTCATGGATCCAGCGCTCTACTCATGGATGCCACCACAGTGCTACTTCCATGATCTTACCACATCATTGCCGCCAATCTTCGAGAACCGAAAATACTACAAGAATGAGAATCTGACCGAGGAGATTCCTGTCAAGGATCTTTACGCCGCAGAGCATCATTTTAACTACACTATGGAGTAAGAAACTCTTCCACAGCCTAATTTCACCGTAATAACGGGGTTTGAACAGATATCACGATGAGCATTGCTTGTTCCAGGCAAGAAAGATGTTCTGGGCTGTAGAACACCAAAGAGAATATGTTGACAGCCTGACTATCGATTTCAAGCACTCAAGGCATTGTGCGGATGCATTGACAGCATCCAAGGAACCGAAGACTGGTCCGGGGCAGCAGATTGTACGAGGGTTCTATCGTTGTCATAAGATCGCATTGTGAGCCACTCAATTGAAGAGCTTCAAAAAACAATAGCATGATTTGGTCCCCGTACGACGGAAGTGGTGCATCTCAGCATAGCACAGAACATCAATAAAGCTCGTATTTGTGACACGAGCCTCTAGTAAGATCCGTAGAATGTTTACACACCAGTCTGGTACACAAGCCCAAAGCAGCCAAGTACGAAAGTGCCCAAAATGCGCATGTCGGGTTTTTGCAATTGGCTCTCTCGGGGATCTCATGCAAGCCGGTCCGGACTCCGACCATTCCGATTAGGACGGGGACCTTGAAGACCCTCTCGCTAATGGACCGAGCTGAGAAATGGCTGTCAACGAATGGACACACCTGATCCGTGAGCCACCCTTGCAGCCAAGATATTGGGTTGCTCAGGCTGTGACTCCCTTGTCTGAAGTGCCTGTCTTCTGTGTCTCAATCATTCCGCCCCCGTGAAGATTTTTACCGCCATTGGAGCTGGCTCTTGGACGTTACAAGCCCCGTCAACATCTGCAGCCATGGCCGCCTTCAATCAAGACGACCCGAATAATAGGAGCCTGGCCTTCATCTTGGCCCTGTACGCGGGATGGTTCGGGCTTCAGCAGATGTTTACCGTGTTTTACGCCAGCGGCTACTTCCACCTGGCGTCGCTGGGGTTCAGCAAAACGTCCGTGTCGCTGATATGGCTCTCGGGTCCAGTCGCCGGCATGTTCTTTCAGCCTTTCGTGGGCACTCTGAGCGACAATTGCACTTACTCTTGGGGCAAGAGACGACCATTTGTCGCTATGGGTGCCTTGATTCTCGTTGCCTCGATGCTGCCGCTGGCGTGGGCCACTGAGATTATCACCGCCTTTTCGAGAAACGGATCATCGTTAACAGCCATCAATGTTGAGAATCGGCAGCCCGATGAAGCTTCACGTGCTCTATTCATTTTCGCGACATCTTGTTTTGTGGTTGCCAACTTTGCCATCCAGCCGATACAGCTTGGCCTCCGAGCTCTGATTGTCGACCTGATTCCAATCCATCAACAAGCACAAGTCCACGCCTGGGTAGCTCGAATCAACCAAGCGGGCAGCATCGCAGGATATGGCATAGGTTCAACAAACCTGAGCGAATTGTTTCTCTTCTCGGACAGTCGCAATTCCAGATTCTGTGCGGTCTCGTTTCCCTCAGTCTTGCTACTTGCGTTTCAATCACCTGCTACTGCATCCGAGAGAACAAGTCGGAGAAGCCCGCTTTCGTGAAGCAACGTCGATGGAGAAGATTGAACTTCTTATCGCTGGAATGCCTGCGGGAACTGGAACTCACGCGATGAGTGTGTGCTGTGCAATCTCTTTTGCTGGCTGGCGTGGTTTCCTTTCATGTTCTACTTTGCCAAGTGAGTGATCAAAATCCCGACTTTGGTTGAAGAAGTACCGGCTAATTCGATCAAAAGATACGTCGGAGGACTCTCATCCCGCGCCATCTCGCAAGAAGCCGTAAGAGATGCTGCAGATGCAAAAGACATAACTCGTCTCAGCTCATTCTCAATGCTAATCTTTGCCTGCTCATCACTAGCCATGAACATTGGCCTTGCCTGGCTCGTAAAGGAATCGAGCTCAGAGGCAGTGGCTTACCCGCCTCGAAAATACCCGTTCCAAGACCGCTTCTCTTTGCGAGGTATCTGGACAGTATGTCAAATTATCTTCTGCGCCTGCATGACTTCGACGTTTTTCGTCAATAGCGTCGATTCAGCGTACGTTCTTGTTGCGGTACTAGGGCTACCTTGGGCAGTCGGAACCTGGATTCCTTTCACACTGGTGTCGCAAGACCTACAAAGACAGCACGGAGGTTATGCCGGAGTAGGCAGCGGGGAGGATCACAGAGACTTGGTCGCCACGGTTGTAGGCATTCACAACTCGGCGATCAGCGCCCCGCAAATAGTCGCGGCAATTGGAAGCTGGTTCTTCTTCCTTGTTGCCAATTCTTCAGGGGCTGCAACGGGTAGCAGTGGGATGGAAGTCTGGCTGTTGAGAGCTAGTGGGATAGCCGGCTTGGTTGCAGCTTGGATCATCAACGGTCTGCCGGAGGAGACGGAGAACCGAGTCGTTGTGTGAGCATGAGAGTCATGATTTACGAGCGTATAGACATGTCTTCCAGAATCAGCAAGTATAAAGTGAATGTGTTGAATGTTCGACCTGATAGCTATTCTCAATATTCATGCGCGGCCTGCAACGACTGCAAGAAATGCTAAGCGTGAGCATGAACAAAGTTTCGCCGTCAAGTTGCGCAGACGCAGCATCGCTGATCCACTGAACTGAGTGGTTGCAGTCACAGGCCAAGGCCGGGCTGATGTACTGTACTGTGCTAGGATTTAGATCCTCCCACCACCCGGTCCGACCGCTCGCAGGACACTTGAGGGACTGCTAATTGGCGTCAGCTTGCGTCTCCGCGCGCTGCGGTGTGCACTTCACGATTTCCTTACCAGCGTGTATTTGGGTCTGATGAGTTTCTACTCGAGTCAACTGTCCAGCGGTGCCGACACGCTCGCAGAGGACACCACTGCGACAAAGGAGGGCAACATGAGTTGGCCGTACGCGATCCTGGAGCTCACCGATGCTCAAAAGCTCGAGCGCCGAGAAATTCTAGATCGATATGGACTCTACGCTCAATTCTCAGGCCTTTTTGTGATTGCCACCCTCCTCTCGGTAAGGTTTGCGCAGCAGCTGTTCCGCGGTTCTTTCGCCAAAAGGGTCGCATACGATGCAGTGCCAACTGCATCTACCGACGATCGGCAGCGGACAGCTTCCTCCTCTACATTTCGTGCGAAGCGACGTCGAGTATCTTGGTGGTTAGGGAACGATGTGGGGGTTGCGGGATTCAATCTCGGTCGCAGAGATCAGTTTGTCTATGGCAGTCATTGGGCGCTCTGGTTGTTGTTCCTGTCAATCCGTGAAACTGGTCGTGGTTCGTCTCGCCTTGTGATGCGCTTTCTCGAGCCTGGCTGACAAGATTTTAGATTATCTTCATTTAGCCAAGAGATTTGGCGCAATTGGTGTCTCGCAATTCCCTCTTCTGCTTCTGTTATCATGCAAGCGCCTCAACCCGGTCGCGTTTGCCCTTCGAACCTCACCAAAGGAGCTGAATCGATGGCATCGCGTGCTAGGATACACGGGATACGCCCTCGTTCTTGTTCACGGCATTCTGTACTTCAACTTCTACATCCAGATCAACGACATCAGTCATGCTATCACTCATCTTGTCCCTATTCTCGGCTTGCTGGGCATTTTTATTATGGCTCTGCTCACAACTACTGCTCTTCCGATAGTACGACACTACTCTTACCGACTCTTCTACTTTACTCACATCATTGTGGCATTCGCAACTCCGATCGTAATCTGGTTCCACGTTCACCACGTCCGAATGTTCATGACCCAGTGCTTCGTCATTTTCTTCGCCGATATGGCCGTGCGAAGATTTGGCACGATCACGACTGGCGCTTCCGTTGAGATCGTCCATGACACCGATCTCATCAAATTGGTAGCGACGATGCCTTCGAACAAGTTGAGAAAGTTCAAAACACATTTCGCTTCACACGCTTACCTGAGCCTTCCGCCCGCTTCGCGACCAGCTGGGAACCCTTGGTCCCTTGAGAGTCTTCGCTATGCTTTCATCTCCAACCCATTCACGGTCGCTTCCGTCAATGAAGAAGCAGAGGAGGTGACACTGGTCGCGCGCCAAATGGCTGGACCGATGACGGAAGCTCTTGTCCGACTCGCTAGCGTGTATTCACCGGGCACCAAGATTGCTCTCAACGTGGATGGCCCGTATGGAGACACTGGCATACACCTTTCAAAACTTACAAGCAACCATTTCCAAAGAATTCTGTTTGTTGCTGGTGGCGTCGGGTCAGCGTACATCGTGCCGCTTTACGAGCATGTCGTTGCTGATAACCCGTCAGCTCAAGTGCAACTGGTCTGGGCTGTCCGAGACCTGAACGAGGTCACTTGGGCTACATCGTCAACTGGCGAACCTCTCCATAAGGACGAGCGAGTTCGTGTGTTCCTCACTGCAACGGGTAAGGGAGTAACTAGCATCTCAGGCTCAGATGATGTCGAGCTGAACAGACTCGGGTTGGACGGCAAACACGAAATGGATATCAAGGTGGAAAGCTACGAAAGGCCTGACTTGCAGCAGATCGTTGACAATGTTCTCGGCGATGGGTCAGATGATAGAGTGGCAGTCATTGTGTGTGGTCCAGCTCAAATGGCCCGTGAGCTGAGGAAGGCCACCGGATACTGGGTAAAGGAAGGTAGAGATGCTTGGTTCTACAACGAAAGCTACAGCTAGATTAAGGGTCATAGCAAAACTAAGAAATAACTTTTCTAACAATTGATTGTTGGTATTGATCTCGCTACGTATTGTCAGGTTGGCCGAAGTGTCAAGACGCATTATCATATAGTATACAGAATAGGATGAGCCATTTAGTATTGGAATGCGAGATGTGAATGAATCTTCCATGCCTGCTAATCGGGCCGAGAGACCAACTTTAGCCCGATCAAGCCCAAGAAGATGTCTTTCCCTCCAGCTGCTTTGGGAAGAAATGGTTCGACTCGGCATACTTCAGCAACACATCCCAATCGCGGCACTCATGCTCGACGCCCAAGCCGTTTGTCCTAATATAACCAGGTCCCAGAGGTTCGACCGTCGCATCCGCCGCACACATGATATCCTAGAACCAATTAACCGATCGGACGACACAAGCAGGCAGGAATGGGTCTCTTACCGATCGGATAAAGTCAAAGCAGTGCCTGATATGCATCCTCCGCGTAAGAGACTCAGCATTCTTCCCATTGAAATATGTGCTGCGTTTCTCATCATTGGACATCATAGTAAACTCTTCTCGAATCGAGACTAGACAGTGTAGTTTGTGCAGCATATCGATGCCTTTTGTCAGTCTGTTGCCATCCGTGTCTCTCCACTCCATGCTCCACCAGTGGTCAATGCCCAGAGGCTCCCATATATCGCTTGTCTCCTGGTCAAATGGAAGCAGCTCTGGGTGGTTCTGGAAAGTGTACTGCCGGGGAGGCAGGTTGATGGGGGACTCGGTGATACCGCGCTTCCACCGCGTGGTGAAAGTCACAACTGACATTGCTAGAAGCACGCTGCAAGATACAGGGAGAAGCCACGACCAGATCGATTTCTGCTTTTTGGGAAAGTTCAAGGGCAAGGTCGCTTCGCTGCTGTTGTCTTCTTCCTTGATGGCCTGCAGGCCTCTGTGCTTCCAGCCCCAGAGATTCATTTCGAACGTGATGGCAAAGTTTGGGGGAATTGGGTGGGAAGGCGACTGGACGATGATGCACGATAGACGCCGCTTCAGTGCACCATTCTCCCAGACAGATTGAACAACTGCCTAGAGAATGACGGATAATCCGCAGTCCAAGGCTGTCCGAACCCGACGTGCATGACTCTGACCAATCACGTGGCGCCGGGAGCCTCTCGGAGTACGGGCTCGCATCCCGGTCCGAAGCGCAGGAATTTGGAAAGCATCATAATCCGATCTCACCACGTTTGATGCATGCACTACCAGCCCATGCAATCTTGAATGGAATTGCATTGCCTCCTGGTAGTTTGAAACTGGTGCATCGGTACACAGAGCAAACAAACATCAAGATGTTTTCTTTTCGAACCGTGTACGCAACCGTCGCCGTTCTGGCGAGCATCGTGCTCTTGTGGTTCTCTTTGATGGAAGAACCCGCACCACCGATCGCTCGAGGGACAAATCTCCCAGAACAACGTGTATACGATGAGATGCACATGGATAATGCATCATATGCAGCCTGGACAGAGGAGGCAGACGAATTATGGAAGGCTCTGCTATTAAAAAACGACGGCAATGTTCTCGCCACAAACCTCACAAGCGGCTATCACTTCTGGGGGAGAGTGTCCATGTTTCATCAGCTTCAATGTCTGAGAGATATCCGAAAGCAGCTCGAGGCGATGTCTAGGTCATGGGATGCTTCCAAAAACTTCATGAGGAACAGAGGCTACGGCTCCGACTACGAACAACTGGGGCTCTGCTTCGACTACCTCCGACAGGGCATTCTGTGTCACGCCGACACCACGTTAAATCCTGTCGCTTTCAACGACGAGTGGGACGATGGAAAAGTCGTGGATGGCAACATTCTTTGGCACAAATGCAAAGACAGAGAAATTTTGTATAATTGTGCAGACATGTCTGGAAGGCCCCATGAGGTAAGATTTCCAGTCACATTTGCTGACTCGACACGTATCTAACAATGCGATGAACAGTCACCTCTCATCAAAGAACAGCCGCGGGATCGATAAATTTGTCATTAGGTGAACGAAAAGGGTCAGCGATGTAGGCAAGGCGATGATGATGGAAATGCGACCGCAGTAGGTGGAGTGAGAATGTACCAGCTTATACAAATCACTTTTGACCACATTTTGAAAATAATCCATCTATTTCTCGAATTCGTGAAAGATTTGGAGTACCCTCTATCTGCCCAGTTGGTCGTTCCCCTCCCCCTCCTCCAAAGCCTTTATGTATTCCAGGGTCATGACTACAGGCAAGTTCCATTGGCCTGGTACTGCTGTAGAACCAAAGGCCTGCATGAAACATCGGACCGTGATCTGAGAAGGTCATAATATTGATCTGCAGTGGCGATATCCTTGCCTATCCGGAGCCGCTTCGTGCATCGGTCCGGGATAAGTGGGTACCGCTAATGCCGGGTCCGGTCCGAAGAGTGGCACCTGTACCAATCGGAGATGTCTGCCACGGCAGCGCCCTCTTCTGGGAGAGGCGAAAGAGTAGTTCTGCGGTGCAACTCTGTCTGGATCTTGTTTGTTGGTCATTGAGTACAGCAGTCACGATGTCTTCACGGACGACAAGCCATGAAGAATCGGCTCCATTTCTGGACGATCTAGAAGGCCATGCTGGATCAGAAAATGAGAAGGCGACACCACAGGAGCCGCCACGAAAGACCAGGCTACCGGAAAGTTTTGTTGCAGTACCAAAGGCTGTAGCTCTTTTCCATATAGTGTTCTTGGTCTTGAACCTGTCATGGACCTTCCAATATCTCTTGCCAAAGCACAGTCATCATCATGACCATGAGAGGTCGTCACATCGGCCACGAGGTGGCTTGTATGGTATGATTCGGAGCAACTAAAAATCAAGAGACTTGGCTGAAAATTCGTCCCCTAGAGCCAACCGATGCACCGATGTCCCTGAAAAATACGACGTGGGACTTGCCGCTCGGCATTCGGTCGCCCTTTACCGATTTAGATCCCAAGGTTGCTGATGCGGCTTGGGCTACAGTGAATATGGGTGGCAAGCGTAAGTTGTGATAAACGCTTCACTGCATTACGCACGAATGCTGACCTTGTACAACGATTAGAGGGCTGGCTCAAAGTGCCCCAGTCCAAGGTCGATCTTATGGGACAAAGCTCAATCGAATTTACGGACGGCGGCTATCTGTTTGGCCTCGATGTGTTCCATCAGCTGCACTGTCTCGATTTTCTGCGGAAGAAGACCATCATGTACCACCCTCTGTATCCGGTTGTGGAAGAAGACGAGGATATCCCAGTGGCGTACCATATCGGTAAGTTGCCCACTGATTCTGGCGACGTGAGACTGACATGATCTACTCGCAGCGCATTGCATCGATTCAATAAGGCTGTCTCTGCAGTGCCACGCAGATCTGACACTTATTCCTCAGCGTTGGGCGGATGGATGGTCAGAGCCATGGGCAATCTGGACGAACCAGCATCAATGCCGCGATTTTGATGCTGTGGTTGACTGGGCGCGTGATAATTATCCAAAATTCTCGGACAAGTTGGTGCATCCTGAGCTGGGCGTGTTTGTGTCGGGACACTTGAATCACTCGGCGCTCCCAATCTGGTCGGAACCCCACGATGAGCTTCCTGACTTGACGGACAATTCAATTGTAGCTCCGAAGTAATACTAGTCTACAAACTCTTGTAAAGCCCCTTTTCGAGTCGTCCAGGCTAGATCCGATGCTCACACTGCACGTTGCGTCAAGTTCGTATGGCTGACCATTGACGATTCGTATTCCATAGAATTATTATTTTTTTTTTTTTTTTGGTATCAACATTACTCATAGGAACTC
>JALHCF010000027.1:0-58295 GCA_024341135.1 Tolypocladium album | reverse complement strand
AAAAAAAAAAAAAAAGGGTGCCGGGTCGGATGCGCTCCGTGGGCGAACTGGCGTGATAGGAAAAGAGAGGGTGGTGGCAGATGAGAGGGAAAGCGGAAGGGTTGCGGATGCAGAGTTGCTGCTGCGGTGCTGGGGGCTGGGACCGAGAGCGCACCCGCTGTAAGGTAAGGTAAGGTAACCTAAGGCGAGGAGGTAGTGGTGCGCCTGAGCGAGATGCCTCAGCACTAGACACCGCGGCCGCTTCGCCTCAGCAAAGCGAGCGCAACCAACCGGAACGTTACGGTCGCCAGCAGTGTCGGTCGAGCCTCGTCGTCCTTGTCGGGGTCTGCGTCTCCGTCAGCACTCGCGCTGGGCCGTGGAGACAATTGTCGCGATGGACATTAGTAGATTAGGCTGTGGAGGCGATGAAGCAGCGAGCGACATGGCATGGTCCCAAGACAAGGCAAGGTTGGCTGCCACGAGCCTCGTACAGTGCGAGTGGCAAGGTGCGCGACATGTGCAGCAACGGGATATCACACGGTGCAGGCGGGCCAGCAGCACGTCCGCGTCTGCGGGACTTCACAGTGCAAAGAAGCTCCGGCACATGAACCTCTGTGGCGCGCCTCGTCGCGGACTACAGTGCGCAGATCAGCCAAGGGCACTGGTGAGAAAATGCTGCCCGGCCCCGCCCGCCAGACAAGATTCCAGTGAGACGGTCCATTTTAGGGGGGTTGTCGCTCTGTTTTGGAGCGGTTCGGGAGCCCATGCTGTTGGGCCACGCCGGCGTACACGTCAGACCAGTTGCGTATTTCTTGGCCTGCTTTGCCCGCCGTTTCCTGCCTCAGGCAAGGACCGCCCAATCACGGCACAGTACAACCACCACGTACGGAGTACCGAGCGGCCAAGTGCCGCCTTGCGTTGATGGCCCTACGCGTCCTCATCCTCGCGTGCGCCCGGTGACACGGCGATTTTCTCTGATGTGATATACAGTATTGCACCAGGCTTTGTCAGTACCAGATCTCACTGGAATTCGTGGCAGCTCTCTCCTCTGCATACTGCAGATTGGTGGCGTTGGATTAGCCGTCTGATCTCGACTGCGAAGTGCCAGTATCGATTCCGTCGCCGAGGCCGTGACAATTCCGCTTATTTCTTTCCGTATCAGAAATTGAGCAGATATTCACGCCGCTTGCTTGGCCTGCAGCATGGCGCCTAAGGATGAGTACCGTGGACTGCTTCCATTTGCAAACCGGGGTCGTTGGCTCTCATGCAGCGCTTGGTCGAGCGTGGTGAACATCGCGGCCAGCGTGCTTCGCTCTAGGGCTACTATCCCTATGCTTCCAAGAAGCTTGGTCCATGTTCTGCCTACATTCAACAAATATTTAGACGAAGCGGCCAGTGTGTTTTGGTCGAGCTCCATCCGCGCGCAGCGTGTACCTAGGCAGATATCTTATTAGGCGCCTTCCTTCACCGTGACGTGACGTCCGAAAAGCGAGGTGCCTCGTCCAACCTACCTTACACTCATGCACGATTGCCATGGCGAAGTCACAGCGAGTCCACTGCAGCACGTCCAAACCAAGGCAGCCTGATACAAGGGCAGACATGAAGTCCAATGAGACAAGGCTCATAAAACGTAGACATGTGATGTGGTGGTCACATCAGGTGTTTTCGGAGTTTGCCATCTCCCTACATGTGCCCATTTGTTCCTTGGAAGCGACCCGATGACGACACCGACACTGGAGGAATGGCAACACCGCCATATGCATCTCCATGCGCAGTTACACAGGTCCCTTGGACGCCGATTGGATTGCAACCCCATGGCATATTGGGAGTTACACGAATGCCTCCGTCTAGGCCCAGCGAAGTGGTGTTGGCGAAGCTAGCCGAATACATACTTGATGATAAGTACATGCAAGTGCGCAGTATTCCATCGACGACTTCGTCCGTCGGCGCGGACGATGCGACATGTACGCCTCCGTTCCGTCACAGCAGCAGCAAGCTCAAGCCTGCAGATCCCACGTGCATTGTTCCATGGAACAGAGATGTTCACGAATTGACATTGCTCAGTCATTTTCTATCTGAAGGCGTGCCGTGCCCTTTCTCATGATCCACCCACTTGTACAGGTACCTTCCATTCGTAGCATGAGGCAGAGAGCCTTCGCTTCAGGGCTGGAGTGTCACTAAAGCCCATGCGAATGGCCATGGCTCGTTGGTACAAAGGCCCAGAGTCCGCTGGAGCGTTCGGCAGGGATATTGCTTGAACGAAGCCGGGGCGTGCTTGGGCCAGGAGAGCCTGGCATCCCCGCATCGTTCTCGCCCTCCGTCAATGTCGACCTTAATATGAGCTTTTCCTTGCTTGCTTCAATCATCTTCTGGAGGCAGTTCGTCGTCGATGTAGCGTATTAGTGAGACCCTCATCTCGGTGGTATCGTTGCCCCGCAAGACATCGCTAATAAAGTGAGCCTCCACCTGCATCTGGACCATCTCGAGAGACCCTCTCAAGACCCCGCAGAGAATATTTGAGTACCAAAGCTCATCTTGCGCTCGGCCGTCGTCTGGGAGCTCGACAAAATCGGCAAACGGGTTCTCGTCAAACACAAGGGAGAATTGCTTGTTGTCGTTTGTCCAGTTGGTAACTTGCGGCGTAATATTTAAGAAAATCTTAAATCCAACCTGCCGGACAGTCAACAAAGTCTATTAAGACAGAGTGGAGTTGCTGCACTTACTCGTGCTATCATGTCAGCAGTCTCACGAAAGTTGGAACATCGCTTCATCGTATTCGACTTGGCGAGATAGTCTTCGATAAGGCGGAGCCCGATGTTGTAGCCCATCTTATCCAGCTGGCGATTCACCTCTGCGTAGTCGCTCTCGAAGTCCTTGCATAGTTGCGCGACAATCGTGCCGTATGTCAGCGTCACTAGCTCGGCGTTGACCTTGTCGATGCGGGTTCTGGTTTCGAGATTAGATTCGGCTCGAGGTTCGCAAAGGCGCAGCTCGCTCACTTCCAAATCCTGTTTATAGTCAGTGAACGCTCTATGGAAAGCCCACCCTGGGCTAGCGACATACTCTTCGCCAACGCGCGACGCCTTGCTGGCCGCCATCACTCAGGGTTCCGGGGCTGCTGGAGTTGCAGCGGGAGGATCGAGTCGCGGAGCTGACGGAGGAGCTTGGCTGCTTCCTGGTCGCAATCAATATAACCTGCTGCGATGAGGTAGATTGTGCTGGAATTCTGCAACCGCAGTCGACGTCGAGAACTCGGGTATCTTGACAGTGTCTCGAAGATGGAACCCCAGATGCGCGCCATGTCGGGGTAGGTTGCTGGTGTGGGACAGTGTCGATCCAGGAACAACCGACGGTCCGAGAGCCAATGGGAGGCGGCTTCCCACTTCGAGGGCGCTGGAGCTTACCTGCTCCCTCAAAAAGTTCCGCCGCGCTAGACAATCAAGAAGAGCATTGCGACAATACGACCCGGGCGCCTCTCAATTCTTGCCGCATAAATACCGACGCGAACGACTCATACGTCGAATTCCCTTCGTTTCTCTGTCACCGTCATTATGTCGGCGGAGAAGCGCCCCGCGGACGATGATGCGGGCTCGTCCCGGATGCTCGTGAAGAGACAGAACGTGAACTCGTCCGACAGCGCTCTCGCCCGTCTCAATGCATCCAACACCTCTTTGGTGCAAGCGGTAGGTGGTATGCAAAGGGTCATATGCGACGAAGCTGACCACAGTAAAGGGTCCGCGAACGAGTAGCCTGCAGGCCCCTGTCATGGAACTGACCGGACACTCTGGTGAGATCTTCGCTGCCAAATTCGACCCGACTGGCAACTTTATTGCTTCGGGCTCGATGGATAGGAGCATCAGTATGACTTGGAACGTTGCCTTAAGAAGCTGAATCCGCGCTGACTTCCAGCAGTGCTTTGGAGAACGTACGGCGACTGCGAAAATTACGGGCTGCTGAACGGCCACAAGGGCGCCATCCTGGATCTGCAATGGTCCCGAGATTCCGAAATATTGTATTCTGCATCTGCGGATATGCATCTGGCCAGCTGGGATCTCACATCTGGAACGCGGATTCGACGATATGTTGGGCACGAAGAGATTATCAACACAATGGACGTCAGCCGACGCGGCGAGGAGCTGCTGGTCAGCGGTAGCGACGACTCGACCATTGGAATCTGGGATCCGAGATCAAAGAACGCTGTCGACTATATCGAGACAGACTTCCCCATCACCGCCGTGGCCATTTCTCAGGCTGGCAATGAGATCTTCTCGGGAGGGATTGATAATGACATCCGGGTCTGGGATCTCCGGAAGAAGTCGGTAGTCTACTCGATGTTGGGGCACTCAGACACCGTAACAGCCCTGAGGGTATCGCCGGATTCACAGTCTCTCGTCTCGTACGCCATGGACGCCACGGTGAGGACGTGGGACATCCGGCCCTTTGCTCCGACGGAGCGGCACATTCGCACGTTTGACGGAGCAGCGATGGGGCTTGAGAAGAATTTGCTAGGAGCCTCTTGGGACTCGGACGGCAAAAGAATCGCTGTTGGATCGGGAGACGGCACAGCGATGGTATGGTCGAGCGAGACAGGCAAGCTGCTGTACAAGCTTCCCGGCCACAGGGGCACCGTAAACTGCGCCGAATTTGCTCCTGGCAAAGAACCGATCCGTAAGAGATGCCCGCCCCTCCGGAAACCCCGCGATGTTGTTGCTCGGCTGACAAGAACAGTTCTTACCGCATCTTCGGACCGAACGATGCTCCTTGGAGAACTAAAGTGAGGGGACCGCTTTCGCTCCAATGACGAAACGATCTTCAGGGGTCATGAACGGTTTGTCCGGCTGCGGAAGCAAACTATTCGGGAGCCTATGCGTGTCCGTCGATTGACGACGTTTGACAATTCGCAAACGTCACTTCATGCGGGCGGCGGGTAATAACTACCAGACGCGTTGCTCGACACGTTTTGACTTTGAATGGTGACTCTGGGGCTGGACCTGAATGGCACGCACCCCTGCCGGCTGTCATTCAGGACGCAGGAGGCCTGACGACTAGACGCGGGAAGACTATATCGAGGAGGCATTCGGAGACCTTGTCACGAACACGACAAGCTCCTGGGGCTTGGCAGTTATATTTCGGGCTGTCGGGTGCCTTTAATCCTGCATGCCATAGGGTCATCATATCCAGGCACACGGTGGTGGCTGCACGACGCGGTGTGGTCTCGCATAAACCTCCACCTTGGTGAGCGGCAGGCCTGACCTTCGCAGCTGGAACTCAGGGCACGCCATGGTAGGATAATTCACCAGAGGTTTGAAGATCGCCTGTTCAAACTCCTATATCGGTGTCATAAAACGGGCTAGCACCGCGCTGGTCTGTTGCTTGCTGCGCGTGTGGGTTTAAAGCTGGCGGGCCCAGAGGGGTGGGTGTCCTCACCCTGCCCCGTACGAGTAAACCACCGTCGTCATCCTCACCCTGGATCGCCAAAATAGTATGCAAAAGCATGTAAAAGCAGGAGTGACCATGGCCATTCCACATGCCTCTGCGTCCGACCGCTTGCGATGCAGGCGGCGCGGCGCGGTGCGGCGAACGACTTTGGAATCGAATACGCAGATTCGCGCTGTGGTGCATCGTGGCGCATCAACATCGGGCTCCCATCGACCACCTCCGGCCAGTGCGCAGGGATGCTGAAACACGCACACACCCCCGTATCCAGCCATTATCCTTGGCCAACACAGAACTCCTATCCCGTTCACTGCGCAGCTGGCCCCCAAGCCTTCGACGGCATCATGCTGCGACACGCTAGCCGTGTCACATCCGTCGTGACAGCGACCTGAGGCGCCGTCACTGCCACCCAATCAATCCATCAGGGGAGCGGCTCTTCTGCTGTTGCATGCACACCCTCCAGATGGACGATGGGCGGCGCCCTCTTGCTGCGCGCCGCCGCCGCCGGTCTTGAGACGCCGGCACAGACGCACTCGACTCCTTGAAGCCTGTTTCTGGCGGTCGCAAGGCAGGCCCCCGGCCGTCGAGTCGCGTCTTACGTGTGCGGTTCCCAGGAAGCACGAGAGGCACTCCTTTTTCTTGATTACTGCCATCGTTCGCTCTCCTGCGTCAAGCGACGCTAGAGGGCATCTAATGCCACGGCTTCATAGCGGGCTGTGCTGGATTGGATTGGCTTGGATTTCGTTTTTCATTTTTCCTATGTTGCGCGGCCCATTCACCCTTTCGTCCTCCCTTGTGTCTGCTGCAAACGGACATAAATCGAAACGCGGAGCGTCTGGCGTCGCCGCAAAGGCTACTTCCCGGCCGCTCTGCCCTCGATTGCCTCCGCTGGTCTTTCCCGCCGAGACAATTGATTGTTCCGCTTCCTTGTCGACAAAATATTGGAATCCGAGTCTTACACAAGTTTAAGGTTGACCAAGGTGCAAGCTCACACCTCGGCTCGCGACCGGAGGCCTGCGACCGGAGGCCTGCGACCAGAGGTCTGCGACTCCCACCTCATGACCTCGCGACAGCGGCACTGAGATTGACACGGCCTACGCTCACTACGGCTCCTAACCGTGACCGGGCGCCAAGGCGAAAATGGTGCTTGGCGAGCGCACAATGGAACGGCTCCGGACGGACCTCCTCAGAAGAGCACGGGTCGACAGACGAGATGCTACTGAACCGCAGGCAGATCATAGCCAGGCGGCGAGGCAGGAGGTCGAGATGGAGCAACAGACCACAGACACACGGGAAACATGGAGGCACTTACCAAGACTTAACCCGCTGTCGCGAGCATTTGGAAGCAGGAACCACAGCGGCGAGGGGCCCAAGTCGCCAGACCTCGCTCAGAGGCCGCTGACTACGACATCATCACACTACAGTGAGGTCCAAGTTCCGGCTCTGTCGGTGACATCGCCTTCGCCGGCAGTTTCTTTCATACCTCGGGGCAGTTTGCCATTCCCACCGGAGCCCGCAGTAACGCACACCCTCAATGCTCAACCCGACGGTATCACTACGCCGCTTCACATGACGCCAAGCCACGGCCCGGACTCGGCGGCGTCCAGCAGAGCGAGTGTGGATGCGAGCGGCCAAAGCCATGAAGCCAGCCGCGAGGGAGACGAGGAAAATCGCAGGAGGCCACATCCGAAGCGCTTCCTCTTCTGCTTCCCATGGATCAAGTCCCGGCATGTGCGCTCACAACTGCTTACCGCTCTTGTGTCAGGCGGATTCCTCTGCAGCTTGGTCGCAATCTGTAGGTCCTCTTGCTTCCGAGACCGAAGTGACCCTGCTGACACGCTTCAGACCTGGGCCTGACCCTCTCCCACAACATGCGGCAGGGCGAGTTGACCATTCTGATCATCCTCGTCATCCTCGCCGCGGCGGCGTTCTTCTGCTATAGCATCGTCCGCCTCTGCCTCCTCGTCTTCCAACCAGACCGCAGTCGCCGGCGCAGAACAGCCCACCCACACATGTTTGGCCCCGGGGGTTACGTCGTGCCGCCGAAGCCGATCCCCGTGTTGCTGGCGCGGGACGAGGAAGCGGCAGGAATCGAGGGCGGGGCGACGAAGTTGGAGCCTCCGGCGTACGGCCTATGGCGCGAGAGTGTGGTAAGTGAACCCTGTGAGGATGAGGACCGACGCCCGGCGGCTGACGCGACGTGCAGAGAGTGGACCCTAACAGGCTGTTCTGGCAACGAAACGTCGGCGCGAGTGACGCGACAGCACGGCCAGAGACGAGGACAGGTCCGCGGCCGCCGTCGTATGCCTCTGAGGACGGGATATCGTACGTGGTGGACGCTCGGCCGCGCTCCGTGGCTCCGCCGCCGAGCTCGATCTACTCGTCAGACACGGTGATGCCGCTTCAAGGTCAGTCGATTCGGTCCCAGGCTACTCGGTAGGCACCTTTGCCGCACTGGCACGGGTTTGTAAAGATAGGGCGCCGGACTTGGCGAATGAATTGACGAGCGAAGTAATTAAAGCACGGAAAAGCCAGAGTGTATGAAATGCGGGACGCATGCGTAAACAGAGCGCGGTGTATAAGGTGTAACGTTATAAGGTATGCAGAACACTTGGTGGAACGGCAGGGCCACGGAATACAAGATGTACGGAGCATGTATTTGACGTATGATAAATGGTCCGAGATTCAGCCTTGCCGTGCGTGTCGTTCTCAATGGTTCCCGACCAACCAATGCTCAGCTCGAAATACGCAGCGCATCACTTCCACGTCGTGGTTCCTAAGGTTCCTATGCCAGACGGACTGGACAGGGGCTCCTTCTTGTTGCATCAGTGAGGAATGTAGGCATGTCTACGATCACCATGTGCTGCATCGCAGAAAATTGGCGATAGATATGCGCACCTCGGACGTCCGCATTGAACGTCTTGCGCAAGCCAGGCTGACACAAGCTTTTGGCCAGGAGCTGAGGCTGCTTCCATGAGCGAGGTTTCCGCGCTGCGGCAAGGCGAGGTACCACACGGAGCGCTCTGCTAACCGGAACAAGAAGGCGCGGTACGGTCGGGGGACCTTGAAGAGCCCCTCCCCTTGCGCCCGCAGCCCACGCCCTCCCGAAACCAGCAATGTACTGGCAAGGTAGTCGAGCAACCTTCGTTTGGCAGCCCAGGTACCGCGGCCCACAGCCTCGACCTCGTCGCTCTAGAGTCTAGGTCCAGCCTCCGGTGACCGTCAGCTGCACTGTAACCGGCCCAGCGGCTGCCGCTAGCGCTGTCCTGCCTCGCCCGCAGCGCAGCATCGTCCACTGACGACTGCGCGCTCCACAATCCAACCCCATCTTTCCCTCGCATTCGCCGCCCCCTCCCCCTCCCTTTTCCCGGCGGCCCGCGAAATAATTCTCGTGAGAGAGAAAAATTTTCCCCTTCCCGAAAGCCTAGCCATACCCAATCTCTTCCTCCCTGAAATAAAGGATAATATCGAAGCTGTTGGTGGAACGTCGCCGTTGGAGGATCTGACCACCTAATCGTTAAGGACGAAAACCCGACTTTCCCCCTCCTCTTTACTCGCTTAAACCTTTTTTCCTATCGGTGCGACCGACGACCAGGTGCGTTTTTGGACCCCTTTTTTCTGCCGAGAGTGAGTCGTTGCTCTGTTCCGCGTTGCGCGCGCGCCGCCCGCTTTCCGTTCGAGTGGCCGATACTGCGTGGAGGCGTTTATGAAGCCTTGCCATCGTTCAAGCTTCCCCATGAGCCACGACATCCGTCCCCAATTGCGACACCTTAAGCGACGACGACGAAACCACACGATGGCGACGCAATGGTTCTGGCTTTGGGCGCGTGCCCCTGCGTGGCACCATGGCGACTTGATTACCTTTGGCGAAGCTTAGCGACGAACATCGTCGGCCACGTCGACCTTCCAAGCCTCGAACTGTTTGTCGCAGAGCGCTTCGCCGCACTACTACCGGATTGTTACCTCAAGTTCAGTCGGCACGGCGCTACTGTTCGCTGGGTAGTTCTGGCCCTGTCGGTCTCGCCGTGGGATGCGCCGAAACAGAACCTCGAGAGCGCACGCAGCTCAGAATAGAGCACGAGGCCGGCGTCAACGGTTTCTAGAAGGCCGCATCGAATGTCGCACAGCATGTTTCCGGCTGCTTGGGTTGCTTGCATGCCTTTGACCAAGATGCAACGTCGGTATCTTAACCAAATGCGATACGGCGCCATCAACCGCCACTAGGGCGGATACGCTCAACCGGGAAATACATCAGGCAACATGCATCAACAGACATCAGATTCCAACTTGAAACTGGGCACGGCGACGCGCGCGCAACGGACAATTCCATTATAAACGAAAAGCGCTATTGTTTGCCCAAGGTGTTGCTGACTCGACACTTGTTGCAGATACCTTATACCAACGACACAATGTCTTCTCTCTCCCGTCGTGCGTGCTACAAGTGTGGCAATGTCGGCCACTACGCCGAAGTCTGCTCTTCTGCTGAGCGCCTTTGCTACAACTGTACGACTCCCGTCCGCTCGAAGATCTGCCTCGTTTGTTCTGACCTCTCCCGCAGGCAAGCAGCCCGGCCACGAGTCCAACGGCTGCCCTCTTCCCCGTACTACGGAGGCCAAGCAGTGCTACCACTGCCAGGGCCTTGGCCATGTTCAAGCCGACTGCCCGACCCTCCGTCTGACTGGAAACACTACCAGCGGACGCTGCTACAGCTGCGGCCAGCCCGGGCACCTTGCTGTACGTTCTGAATCCGCCAGCTGTTCCATCAACACGTGAGCCCTAACACCTCATCCTCAGCGCGCCTGCCCCAACCCCGTGGGACCCATGGGCCGCGGTGCGCCCATGGGCCGTGGCGGATACGCTGGTGGCTTTGGTGGCCGCGGCGGGTTTGCCGGTGGCCCCCGTCCCGCTACCTGCTACAAGTGCGGCGGCCCCAACCACTTTGCTCGCGACTGCCAGGCTCAGGCCATGAAGTGCTACGCCTGCGGCAAGCTGGGCCACATCTCCCGGGACTGCACGGCCCCCAACGGCGGTCCGCTCAACACCGTCGGCAAGACCTGCTACCAGTGCGGTGAAGCCGGCCACATTTCTCGCGACTGCCCTCAGAAGAATGTTGCCAACCCCGAGATCCCCGTTGAGGTTGATCTGAGCAACGTCGCGGCCGCTCCGGTGGCCCCCATCGCCCCGGTGGCATAAATTATGATACAAATCAACTTGGGGGCTGCTCCTCTCACTTCTTTGCTGGGCCCCGTCGGCTCAGTTCAGCGGTCGTGAGGGGCCAGATCCTCGCTTGAGGCTGTGGCTCTTTTCGAGGGTTCAGCTTCGGCTGTTATCTCGCCTGCTTTTTTTGACTTTATGTTACCCCAGTCCTTATTCTGGTGTCGACGCTTCAACTCGCTGCACGCCATCCCCGTCTTTTTCCATTAACGTTCTTATCTTCAACGCATGGCCCTTCACGGTTTACCCAAAAACATTGGTTTTACACGGCGTCTCATCTCACATTTTTTTTTTATATCCTTATCTCTCTCTACGGGAACCCTAGCGTTTGGAATGACGACGAGAAAGAAACGAGGGCGACGACAATTCCTTGTGCATGACCCCACCTCAAGACACGACAGACAAGGCAAATGAACGAACGAGTGGCTGGGAAGAGGGAGGCACGGCCACACTATTTCTATACCGCATTTTTATGCCAGAGTGCGCCGAGTGCTGCGGCGAAGCCCTTGGCTGCCCCGGGGCGTTGGGCAAAGCTCTCTTCGCGTACGACCTTTCAATGGCACGACTTTGGACCACCCGGCAAGACTACCAACATACTGCTGAAATGACCGACAGACACTGTCACGTGGCTCTTCTTGACGACTAAAGACTTATTAAGGCACCGGCGATGGATATACCCCGCGAGGCTGTGTGTTGAGGTTGTTGTGTTGAGCCGGAACGACGCATCCCATGTGCGTGGTGGCAGCTGCAAACGATCGATACGGGACGACGCAAAGGCATCTTGCCGTACCGTGACATCCTGGCCGATGCTGTTGCAGCGATGCGAGCAGTAGAGCTGCAACCGGAACGTGGGGTGTGGCGCGTTAATCACGGCGGTGGATGAGAGGACGTTTGAAGGCACTGAATGGCAAAGGACTGTTTCTTGGGGCGGAAGCTGTACGGAGGACACTTCCGCCCGCGACGCTACACACTAGCGGGACGAGGAAAGGAAGAAAGAGAGAAACAGAAAACGGCGACGGATGAGAGATTCGTCCCCTTTCTCCCTGGCTCGAAGATGGCTGGGGCGCGCGGTTATAGTTAGGAGCAAGTGAGTGCTAGGAGACAGACGCGGAAGAATGATGTATTGGGCAAAGCTGTACATGACTACGCTTGCTGAGTGGAGAATGGCAGATGATTCAGTATCTAATGAGAGCGCAATGTCGCCGACGTGAGGAGGCTTGTGTGACCGGGGCACAGGGTCAGCGAAGCGTCCGACCTGGGCCGCAGGAGGCTGAAGACTGAGTGCAAGTAAGCTGCAACATAAGCTTGATAATCAAGGTGGTTCGCCATGTTCCAGACCCTGGCTGCCCAACCCACGGGCCAAGGATCGTCGCCGAAGGTCTCGTTGCCGGCCCCGCTCGCGTGCCGTAGGGCTGACGGCGCAGGAGCCTTCAGCTCTACTCGTACGTACAAGTAGCAACCAACTGCACACCCGCCCCGTACGCCGTTGGCTGGATGCCAACCCACCTCATGCCGGACAAGATCCCTGCGGGTGCCCCGACCACTGCGAGTGGCCTTCACCGGCTGTACGAAGTAGATACAGACGTGGGCTGCAGCTGGTGGTGGACAGTGGCTTGGCAGAGCGGCTACGGAGGGCGGGAGATGGACGTGTATAAGTACGAGTACGACCGGCTCGGGGCTGGCTTTGCTTCTTTTGGTGATGCGAGGCATCGTCGACAAGGGAGATACCTTACCTTACCTTACCTTATTCTTAAAAGCTCAAGGTACCTTACCTTGGATTGTTCGAACCCGCGCATCAACGACGCGAAACGACGCGAGATAGGTACCTTGCGCAGCGGCAGGTGCCTTCGAGCCCTCGAGCCCTCGAGCAGGAACAGCATCGGTGTCGTCCAACGGAAACAGCAAGTCGCGCCGAGCAATTCGGTCAACACAGCAAGCTCCAAGCAAAGCACGCAGCGCCAATCATGTCTGCCATCATCGGCGCCAACATCGGCCGTCGCACCCGCTCGCGCTCGCCATCGTCTACCTCGCGATCGGGTCCTCGCCTAGGCCGTTCTGCATCGCCTTGTGCACAGCGAGGACCAGTTCCCGCCATGGTGTTGCCTCAGCGGCCGGCGAGGCGCCAGCCGCCGCAGGATGCCATTGATGAATTCTGGGAAAAGTTTACGACCAAGACGCCCGGGAAAGGTGGGTATATATGATTCTCAACTGCCAACAAGCTCACGAAATGGCGGAGAGACGCGAGACATGCTGACAGCGAGCTGCCGCAAGCCATGACAATCATTCCTCGAAATCAGTACGTAGACAAGGTGGCAGGGAAAGCTGCCCAAACAGTATCCTCCTCGTCGCCGAGCACGGCCTCGACGACGACGACTTCAACTGCCACGCCCACGCGCCCTACCTCAGCTAGCTATGCTGCCGCCGCCGAAACCTGTGCCGCCAAAGTCGCAAAGATCGTTAAAGAATGCCGCAGGGTCAACAAGAAGTACCGCGACCCTCACTTTGACCTCGAGGCTGACCTCAAACTCGGCCTGCGCGACACTCTACAGAGCCTGGCCAAGTTCGACGGCAAGCCCCCCGGCAGCGACTTCAGTCCCCGCAGTGCCAAGCGCGTGACCGAGATCTTTGATCGGCCGCAGTTCTACATCGAGGGCCCGACGGCAAACGATGTGCGTCAGGGCCGCGACGGAGACTGCTGGCTCATGTCGGCGCTGTGCACGCTAAGCAATAAGAAGGGGCTAATTGAACGGCTGTGCGTCGCGCACGACCAGGATGTGGGTGTGTACGGCTTCGTCTTCCATCGGGACGGGGAGTGGATATCTGAGATTGTGGATGACTTTGTGAGTCTAGACACCCCTGACTCTGGATATCTGACCCTATGCCGTGTGGAACCTCCAACTCACGCTTCTAAAGCTCTACCTCACAAAGTCCGACTACGACGAGAGCTACACCGATCGTGTCCTCTTCAACGAGTGCGAGCGCCTCGACCCCGAGGAGGCCTACCGCCGCATCTACCAGAGCAACAGCGGCGCGCTGTACTTTGCGCAGTGCGAACACCCGCAAGAAACGTGGCTACCGCTGCTTGAGAAGTGTTACGCAAAATCGCATGGCGACTACGCATCCATCGAGGGAGGATTTGGTGGCGAAGGCATCGAAGACCTGACCGGTGGTATCACGTCGGAGATCTTCACGACGGATATCCTGGACAAGGTGAGTCGTCGCTCGCTACTTCTTCGCTGGGAGCGGAAACCTCGAGCTAACGCCGCCGCAGGAGCGCTTCTGGGATGAGCTCCTCAGGGTCAACAAGGACTTTCTTTTTGTTTGTAGCACTGGTGTTTGGGGCTCCTCACGATGGGGCGAGCGCAAAGGCATCATGGAACTGCACTCGTACTCAGTGCAGCGGGCTGTTGAGATTGACGGCAAACGTCTCGTGCGTCTCAAAAACCCATGGGGCAAGGGTGAATGGCAGGGCCCGTGGAGTAAGCCTTGCGTACTCCTTCCCTACATGTCCTGGAGGGCATACTGACATCCTCCAGGCGACGGCTCCAAGGAATGGACGCCGGAATGGCTCGAGAAACTGGGCCATCGTTTCGGCGACGACGGCGATTTCTGGATAGCATACGAAGATCTCCTGCGCAAGTATCAAGCCTTTGAGCGCACGCGGCTCTTCGAAACGGACTGGAGCGTCGCACAAATCTGGACGACGCTCCATGTGCCCTGGATGCTCAAGTACCACGACACTTACTTCACTCTCAGCGTCTCTCAGCCCGGCCCCGTCGTCATCGTGCTCTCGCAGCTCGACGAGCGCTACTTCCGAGGCCTCGAGGGCCAGTACCTCTTCGAGCTCGCGTTGCGGCTGCACAAGTCAGGCCACGAAGACTACATCGTGCGCAGCCAAGCGCCGTATCGCATGCGCCGCTCCGTCAACGTGGAGCTCGAGCTCGAGGCGGGTGAGTACGACGTGCGCGTCAAGATCGACGCCCTGCGCCTCGAGGACGTGCTTCCCGTCGAGGACGTCGTCCGCAACAACGCAAAGGAGCGGCGCGACAAGCTCACGCGCATTGGACTAGCGTACGACCTCGCGCACAGCAAGGGACTCATCGTCGAATCGCCCGAGGAGAAGGCCGCCCGAGAGGCGTTCGAGAGTAGGGCCAAGAGCAAGCAGCGGCGAGAGTTGAGAAAGAAGATCCAGAAGGAACGTGAAGAGGAGTACCACCTCAAACGAAAGCAGTACGAGAAGGGGCAGGAGAGGCAGCGCAGAGCGCAGAAGAAACGAAAAGCGAAGATGGCGGAGAGGCAAGCAAAACAGCGGGCGGCCCATAAGGCCAACGCCATAGATATTCCTGTGGAATCCCCTGATACCACCCAGGAAACGAAGCCCGCAGAATCGTCTGGCGACCTGACGGTTTCTAATGGCGAGAAGGATCAGGTCGCTTCTTCAAAACCGGATACATCTTCATTCAACGTCGAAGCTGCTGAAGCTTACCCAGTCAATGGCAACGCTACCCCTGAACTCATACCACAGGCAGACCCAGCCGCAACTCAGCCGCCACCCTCTGTCCCCCCAGCAGACTGCGAGTCCTCCAGCTCCGACATTGACACCATGTCCGAGCTCTCCGAGCTCTCAGACCGTGAGTTCGACATCAAGATCGACTTCCACCTCGAGCAGCTCGAGCGCCAGCCCGCGCCTCAACCTTCGCCAGAAGCTCCGCGCGGAGACGACGACGCCGACGAGTTCGAGCGCGACCCGTGGAACGCCGTTATCGTCGTCGGCCTACGCGTGTACCACCAGCTCCCGGACGCCGTGCGCCTGGCCGTCGTGCGACCGAACCCGTACGCCAGTGCCGACGACGCCGAGGCCGCGGACGACGAGGGCGGGAGCAAGGGGCTGGACGTGGACGACAGTGCCAAGGACGCGACGCTCATTGGGGGGGCGGCGGATCGCAAGAAGAGCATCATGGGGTCTAGCAGCCAGGCGCCGTCGTGAGAGCTACACGTTCTGCTGTGGTAGAGTCGACGATGCGCGAGAGGTTGGTCTGCGATCGGCTACCTGTGGACTTGCTCACTACTCCTAGACAATAACTTTGGACAATACGGCCTCTCCTACTCAGACATGAATATATTATTTGAATACCTACGGAGTATATAAAACTATTGCCCGGATGATCAGGTCCGGCTAATGCTTACCCCGGCGGGAGTCCAGAGTGCGGCCGTCTGATGAACCGCCGGCCGGGCTGCCAAGGCCCATAGGCGCTCAGCTGTGGCCTTTTTTTTTGGCTGAGTCCAAGCAGCATGGTCCGATTTCCCAAAGACGCAACAACGTGCAAGGTTTTCAGATTCCCGGGTTTACGAGTTACACATGGAATTTCACTCAGCAAAGTACTGTACATGAAGTGGTATATCGACATGACCGAGATACAATTGGGCCGCGAAGCCAGCCTCTCCGATCCGTGAAACATCTCTCCCCTCAGCAATATTTCGACAACGTAGCCAAATACCTTCCCTCACAGCCCATAAAACAAGAGGCCTAAATAGCCGGGGACAACAAATGCAGGGATAGGGATATTAATGAACGTCTGAGTAACTCGACCTCTCATGGCTCGGGATGCTTCTCGTGGTGCGAAGCGTCCGCATTCCCCTCGCCGTTCACGCCTTTGTTGTAGTCTTCGTCGACGGCGGCGGCGGCGCCGGGGCCGGCGACGGTGTGGGCGTGAGCCACGCTCTGGCGGTGCACCCAGGTGTCGTTGGGCCTCCACTTGGTTGACTTCCGCGCCGAACTGACCTCCGCATACAGCAAGTCAATCTCCTCGAGTGTGAGGCCCTTGGTCTCGTAAATGTAGAAGTATACGAAAGCGATGCAGATGAAGCAGCAGCCGAACCAAATGAAAAAGATCTTTGACTGGAGGTTGGCGTAGCCAGGGCCGTAGTTGACCAGATACGGCGTCGAGTATGCAATGGCCCAGTTGAAGAGCCAATTGGTGGCGGTCGTCATGCTCAAAGACTTTGCACGGGTCTTGAGGGGGAAAATCTCGCCGGTGACCACCCAAGCGAGGGGTCCCCAGGTGGAGGCGAAGAAGAAGATGAAGATGCAAACGAATGACACAGCCGCCTTTTGGCCGCCAAGGTTCTTCACATAGATGGTGCCGTCCGCGTGCTGGCCCGTGGACAGAGTGCCGCACATGGCGACGATGAACTGCGACACGGCCATACCCACGGCACCCCAGAACAGTAACGGCCGGCGACCCCACTTGTCGATGGCATACAGGCCGGGAATGGTCGAGGCGACGTTGATGGCCGAGGTGATCATCGAGATGACGAAACCGCTGGAAACACCCGAGTTCTGGAAGTACTTGGTGCCGTAGTAGAAGATGAAGTTGATGCCCGTCAATTGCTGCAGGGCCTGCAGAGCCATGCCAGTAAACTGGCGCTTCAGAATCGGAGGCTTGAAGCATTGGACATAAGTCGACTTGCCGAGGCTCAGCTCGTATTCGTGGCTAGCAATGATTTCGTCAAGCTCCTTCCGGATAACTGGGTGATCCGCGGGCAGGCGGCGGACGGTGCCCAGAGACTTCAAAGCCTTCTCTGTCTTGTTGCGTTTGACCAGGTAGCGCGCCGTCTCAGGCAGGAAAATCATGCCTACGAACAGGATAAGGGACCAGATGAACTGGACAGCGATGGGAATCCGATAGCACCCGGTGTCGTTGCGATTCGCGGTGGCATTGTTGACGACGGCGGCAAGGAGGAGGCCAATGGTGATAGCTAGCTGATAAGCTCCGACGATGGCACCTCGAATCCATTTTGGGGAAGTCTCAGATTGGTATAGAGGGACTAACAAGAGAAACACTGTGTTAGAGCGCGCAGGGTTCGGCGTCTTCTGTATTCGGGGTGACTTACTCAGCGCAGAGACCTGACCTACGCCAAATCCTGCGAAGAATCGACCGGCAAGGAAAAGGGGTATGGCAGTAGCCGCCACCTGAAGGGCGACACCAAGGTTGAAAACCCATGTCGCAATCATCAAAGCAGGGCGACGACCCAGAAAGTCAGCGAAGAGGGGCGAAGAGAGGGAGCCAAAGAAGGTCCCGGCAGAAAGGATGGAGACGATGGCAGACTCTTGGCTGGTGGTGATATCCAGATGGCCTTCGGGATTGACGTATCCGGTGCTGAAGGTGTCTTGCCAGTATGGCATGGCAATAATGCCACTGATGGTACCAGTGTCATATCTGCGCCCGCATCAGCACGTGCGACCAAACAGCGCCGTTCCGTGGCTAGGGAGCACGAACCCAAACAGAATGCCACCAAAGGCGACGAAGAAGCCAATCGCGATACCCGGCCACGACTTTCCAGCCTCCTCCACAGGCTTGGAGAGTGAGACCTTGCGTAAAATACCCATGATCGCGGTGGAGCTGCAGCCGCAGCGTTGAGTTGCAAGTGGGTGATGAGAACTTGGCGAGGCGAGCTATGTGGGTGGTGATGAGCCCGGCCAGCGAGTGCTCGAGATGTACGCCGAGGACAAATCCGGTTCACCGAGAACGAAGAGCGTGAGACAGAGGCTTCTTTTGGTGGAAAAGCGTATCAGGTGCACGAGGAGAAGTCACAGCAGGCGCACGAGGCTAGATGGGGACAAGGCAGGCTTATAAAAGCAGCACATCCCCTGGACGTGACGGCACACTACTGACGTAGCAGAGGGTCGATTGGATACCTACTCGTAGCTACCATGCGGCTACCCCAGCTAGGGAGCTCTTCCCCAGAGTCACGGGCACGCAAGAGACTCCACGAGACGGGGTTGATGAGCATGGTGGCGGATGGTGGCGGCACCGTGTGGCAGCGGAAACGGATAGTGGGGTTTTAGAGCGGCCCCACCGGCAGAGCAAGGTGAGAAGTGCGGCGATGCTGCCAACATCGGTATGGCCGAGAAAGCTTCATTGGGGGGTTGAACCGGTGGTGGAGATAGGCAGTGCGGGTGGTGTAGGGAAACGGGCCGAGTAGGGCCGGGACTTGGGGTGGAGAGGATGGAGCAGACGAACGGGATGAGATGATGTGAAGAAGGGCATCCTGAACGAAGGAGATGAGGAGATGGAAAGGGCAAGAAAGTGAGATGGAGGACCATAGATGGCACCGAGACTCCAGATGTTCCTCTTGGACCCTCTCCAAGCCATCGTCTACCCGCAAGCGCAAGTCCTGATACTTGATATTGCCTGTGAAATGCGTTTGCGCACGCGTGTTGCTCCCCCGAGCTCCAGCTGTTGGATATTTAATGCTGTGGCTGCGACAAAGTCGGCGAAAAGTCGAAGAGTGACGCACCGAAGTGGCAGGCAATGATATCGAAGATTCGGCACAGCTATACAAGTACGACCTCGTCCGGCTGGCAGCAAGATGCTGGAGCTGCTGCATGCCCTGTCGCCAAGGCCACCTGCTGCTCTCCCCTCGGTCTACGCATACGAGCTCTAACCCCCGGGCTCATGGAGGGAGCCCGCGAATTGGACGAGGAGAACCACGAGGATACCTTAGGTTGAGGGCAAGATTGGCGCGTGTTGCTTGGAATCGCCGAGTGTGGGGGAGCCCATAATAACGTTTCTTAAGGTTCGGGCTGGTGGGGAATTGGAGAAAGCACAGCCCCCACTCTCTTTCCTCCGCAACCCACATTCTCCCCAATTCGGCAATCAGCTCATGTCGGCTCCTGGCGTCGACATCTGCACAACAGGTCTGCGGCAAGCACGATGCGTATTTCTCAGGGGCCGGGTCACGGGAGCTTCGACTTCTGCTCTGCTCGCTGCCTTTCAGGCTGCGCATTGGGAATTCCATCTCCATCACCCTTGCATCGCCGTCGCAAACTTCGTTCGTCCACGACAAAGAGATCGCGTGGCTACTGTGCGGCGCTGGCATCCACATCCCCCTAGCCTGGCACACCCACCAGCTCTGGCATCCCGCCTTGCATTTCAGACTAATAGTGACAAGTGCCGAGCCAAAGGCGGCCGCATTGTCCTATCACACACCAGCACCGCAACGCCGTCGCGCAGTGACCACTCGAATCATACTCGTACGGCGCCACTCGATATCTCGGGTCATGTAAATGTGCGAGAGCTTGCGCCGGCGCACACTAACTTTGCCATGTTGGAGCTTGTCGGCGCGACGCCTTGTGACCCTATCCCGCTGCAGCCAAACGAGCTCGACTCACTCGTAGCTGCACCGCGAGCTGGAAGGCAGCGTTCGCCATGACTGGGCATCGCAGCCTTCGCCGAGAGTGCGATCGCGACAAGAACAACCGCACCAGGTCTTTAAGGTCTCGTGAGTCTTCTGGGCTTCCTCATGCTTGGAACTTGTTTCGTCCCTTAGCTCACCACACATTGCCCGCGCCTGATCACTTCGGCGATTTGAAGAGGCGGCAATCGATCCGTCATGAGCCGCGTGTCTGGCCGGCGCATTTCTCTCAGTTAGAGCCCAACGAATTTGCAGCGGCAATCCAACAACCGAC
This sequence comes from Tolypocladium album, assembly GCA_024341135.1. NCBI lineage: Eukaryota > Fungi > Ascomycota > Sordariomycetes > Hypocreales > Ophiocordycipitaceae > Tolypocladium > Tolypocladium album. The sequence goes on along the minus strand of JALHCF010000027.1, from coordinate 38,194 downwards.
CTAATTGTCAACGAAACGATTGTTGGACCACGGGGAGATCAGCACACGGACAGGCTCAACCTTCGCCCAGCAAACGGACAGGCTCAACCTTCGCCGCTAGGGAAGGCTGGACCACCCGCCCGACCCCGCTTCCCCGGAAACGTCGGCGTCATCGGCGGAGGGGCCGAAGCTGCGGAATGTGGCACCATGCTTCTCTCGCCTCGATGGGAGCGGGCCCTCCTTGTTTCATTATGAGCGCGCTAAGTGAGCTACGCCCGTGAGCAAGCTCGACCTCAACTTGTGCGACGCAGAACAGAGCACACGAGGACATCACTATGCAAGTATAGGCGATGATGAGGCCATCAAGGGTCTTGCGCGCATGTGGTTACAATTCACCCTTGGTTCCATGAAAAGCCCCATCACTTCTGAGCCCTACCCACCTTACACAAGCCTCTATACTACTGGTCCTTACTATAAAGACGTCCTTTGCACAGGATGAGAAAGCTGAATTGCATGTTCAATTCGTCTCAGGATATCCGTGAGGCAAATGGTGCTGACGATCTTCAATCAGACCTGCAAGCTCATCACCTCACCCGTCCGTCGGTCCGACTTCCAGTGATGCCATCCTGGAGTGAACTCGGCACAACAGTCTACCGGTGTATACGGTAACGTATCTCTCTTTCCTCCAGGTTTCCCGCGGTGCCACATGCCGGAAGCTGCTCGGCCAGATTGTGGAACCACGGCAACTCGTAACTAGCCTGTGTTGCCGCAGTGCTGAGATCAGTGGCCCGAGGTTTCAGAGCGCGTTCTTGGCCAGCAGATGATGAGACGCTCTAATCCATGTGTCCGCCCTAGCCATTCATGGTTATAGGAGTGGAGATCCCGAGCTCATATCGTCCTTACCGTTGCGAGCAAGCGATTTCCACGCCGGCCCTTGCCTTTAGGCCGGACTCATTTTTGCGATTACTATTCCACCACTCTCTTATGCTGTCCGACGTTGAGTTCATTTCACTTGCACAACCAGTCTACAGGTCGTGCTCAATCACCTCAACACGGTACTCGCTCATCGTATTTCTCGGCTCGGCCCTGCCTCGGTCGGTTTTATTCTTGACACAGTTAGGGTCTCTGGAACGGCCATCTTTAGCCACACTCCGCTGCTGTCCATCAGAGGCAAAGCTCCTGTTATAGTGGGCTTCGCGAGCATGCCGCGTAGGGAAGAAGAATGAGGATAGAAACGCTCAAAGGACAGCCAGCAGTGAGAAGTGACTCTTCCGTGGCGGTACTCTACTAGTTTTTATATTATGTCTTGAGCTCATACTCGAGTCATCCCGGGCACTGCGTCACTCCTCATGCATGGGCGATGCTTAACAGGGGTAAACTATTAAGTTATACGGAAACGCATTGCTGCACATGCTCATCTGAAGCGGCTGTTGGTTCCATTACAACGCCGCTCTCGCTTTACATCCGCAAACCAATCAAAGCCATCCTTTTCCTGAACTCAGCCTCTTGTAGCTGGCTCCTTTTATGTCACCGTACTCTCTCGTCGTGCTTACGCCCTGATCTGAATACTTGCCCCTCCACGGCTTTTCGTTTGCTTCCTCAAAAAAGTAGTGGTTTGAGTCCTTCACGTACTCCACCCGCCACGGCACCACGAGATCTCGGTTCTCGGGTCCAGCGCCGCAACTGCCCTTGAGCTGAGCGCTTGGGGGGCTGTTGATGGCCAGCGCGAACAGGTTCTGCGGCTCTGTGAAGTCCGTCACCTGCTCGGAACGCAGGACCAAGTAGACGGCACAGCATACGTTGATGACGAAGACAAGCACGAGAACAACGTAGAAGACGTTCTGCCACGAGTTGATGTGCCCGGACGTGTACTGCTGCGTGATGACGGAGGCGTGGAACTGGTCCAAATGGCCCTGCGGGTCGGGTATGATGTTGTTGGGAAGATCAAAATCCCAGTAGTGGATGAAGGGCGTGCCTATGGATCCGATGACCAGCATGGCGCTCCCGTACACGGCAAGCGCCTCGGCTAGGGACGGCAGATACGGCGGCAGCTTAGGCTGCTTTAGAGCGAGCTGGGTCAGGATTCGGGCGTTGGAGGCGTTGCCGTCAAAGATTCCGTTGTTAAGATCCATGGCCAAACCCCATTGAGTGGCAACCCACTACGGCGGTGTCAGCGGCCGAGGAAATAAGGTGCGACGAAGATGGGGATCGGCTCACCTTCCAGTCCAACGAGGGACGTGGCCACTGCCCGTCGAACTTGGCGCCATGTTCCGCCGAGAGATGGTACGCGTCCATATCGGTTTCATCTTCGCAATGAGCCCGCATGTTGGCACCAGCTGTTCCTGAGATGTTGAAGTGCGTGGAGCAGGCGGGTGATACCCACGAACGCATCTCGCACAGCGTGTAATTGGCAAGACCGGCGTCCTTACCGAGGATGTAGAAGGCGTCGGCCGCTGGGTCAAAAGTCGAGTTGGTGATGATGTTGTAGTCAGACGGGTACTAGCGATGAAGGACTCAGTTGAGACCAAGCATGAAATTGTGAAAGATACATGGCCACTTACTCGGAAGAAAACGGGCGGTCGTCGGACGTATCCGTTGGGCGCATGCTCAGGGCCCCAGCGAAAGATGTCATCGACAACGGTACGATTGAGGTAATCATCCTTGCCATTCGCGTCAGCCCACCTTGGAATGTCTTCCTTCCACGCCGTCACGTTCTTCTTGACTTTTCCAGGCCACGCCGAGTATATCAGAGGCGCCAGCTCCGTGGCATTCAAGTTGACGCACATGACGTTGAGCGACGGAGAGACGACGCCAGCCTTGATAGCGTACTCGCCCACTCCTGCTAGGTCGTCGGGCTGGAGGATGCCGTTGATGCTGTTTCTGGCCGCCGAGTAGACGCCCGGATGGGGCATGGCCAGGGTAACGTTGTTGATTATGCGCCCGTATTTCTCGTGCTGCGCTGTCACGTTGCTGTACTGCATCTCGATCCATGACGACGTCATGGTCGTGTTATCGTACAACAGCGTCGTGCCGTTGGGCCGTCCGCCGAGGCCGTCTCCATTGCTTGAGCCGTTGTGGTAGATGTTGGTCCACTCCTCCATGAAGGCCATCAGGTTGCGGTACGACTGACTCGAGAACTGCACATTCATGCACGACTCCCCCGCGTAGGTGGGGTCTTGGACCTCAAGTAGCGACGGGCAGACCGTCTTGACGTAGCCGGCATTGGCGTAGGACGCGCGGATGTGCCCCTGCAGCGTGGCCGTCTCCCAGTTGCCGAACTTGAGTTTCGGCGCGACCATGGCGTCGCTGGCGGTGGTGTAGAGCATGGCGACGACACTGGCTGTGAGCGACAGCGCGCCGAGCACGGTGACGGCGGCGTAGGGCACGCTCTCGCAGTGCGTGATGAGGCTGCCCGGCTGGATGACCCAGTTGCGCATCGTCATCTCGGCGAGGGTCATGCCGCGCGAGCGGCGCGCAATTGCCCGGCGCGTGAGGACTTGGCCAATGCAGGCGATGAAAACGGTGACGAACGACAGCTCGATGGTCTTGGCGACGAGGGCGGTGACGAGTGTTGCCGTCGAGGGGAGTAGACCGCCGTGCGAGGAGATTTTGTAGCCCCAGCGCGGCTGAACGAAGGATACAACCATCCAGATGCCGCTCATGACGGTCGAATAGAGGGAGAGGGCAAAAATAATGACAGATATCCAGCCGTTTCGCTTTTTGACAATATCTCTCTTCGACCAGCAATATGTGGGTGGTTCGGCTGGTGAGTGTCAGTCTACACCTCCGTCAGGCAAGCATGTAAGTGGGAGCGCGCACCAAACTTCTTCTTGAACGCGTCATCGTCGATGAGACGATCCCCCGCCTCACACTCAACGTATGACATGGCGGCCGACGTCTCGTTGCTAGACACGACCTTGGGTTCATCATAAGAGGCAGAATCGTAGGGGGTAGCCTCGTTTGGCTCGGTCGGGACAGGCCTCTGGATCGTCGCTTTGCTCTTCAGCGCGTTGTTTCTCTTCAAGCTGAACGCACCCTTCACACGCTCCAACATGGCCAACGGGCGTGACCCTGATAGGAAGCCCGTCCGGGGCGAGGCTGCGACGGAGCTCATGGGGCTGCCGATGGGCCCGGGTTGCGCCGGCACGGCGGCGGCGTAAGGTGGCGTTCCCGGTGGATTTGCTGAGGCGGTCCTGGAGCCGACCGGCTTACGGGGCGGGACGGAGGCGCGCCGGGGAAAGACTCCGAGGCCGTCGGCCGGCAAGATAATGTCCTCGTCGAAGCCTCTCAGGTCGGCTGCCGGGGCTCCGTTCGAAGGCACGCGATGGTATGTGCTGCGCTTGAGAACATTAGGGGCGAAGGCATTGAACGAGGGCGAGCTCTCGGACAAAGGGGAGACGAAGATTTCGTCTGATTCGGCCAGCGGGCTGAGGGGTCTGGAGGCCATGGCCGCGGCGGCGTGGGAGTGTATCAGAGGTTCACGAATCGCAGCATTGCACGTCTAGAGCCCTTTGGGAGCGGAGGCAATGATCAATTGGTGACTGATCGACGGCGATCGCCCAAGTGTAGTCGAAGTTATCGTAGGATTAAGATGGGATGCCAGAAAAGAAGATCGTGGACACGGCACGGCGCCAGAGGATGAAGCGGCAACACCGGCCAACAGGGCAGAGTTGTATCAAGCGACAGTCCATCAGACGCCGTCTCCACCCTCGCCATGTCTGCAGCCTGGCCATAACGGGTTTACGGCGAGATCTGCTGGAACAGACAAGGCTGCGGTGAGGTTGAGCAAACACCAAAGCAAGGAGCAGGGGGGGCGGCGAACACAGACTCGCAGTCGGGCTCCTTGCAGGGGCCACTGCGAGGCATGCAGCTAACACGCATGAGCTCCTCCGCGAAGGGGCTGGGCTGTACTCGCAAGAAGGCCTCGTCGTCCCGCAGAGCCAAGGCATCGCTGCCCATCCATGCGTAATTCGGCCCTTCGTCTCGCCAGCTCACCGCGCTGGGAACCCGCGTGTTGGACCATGTCGTCAATCCCGCACGCACGGCTGCCCCGACGTCGCATCCAGAAGCAGGCATCCGAAAACCCCCATCACGTCGCCGGCCTGCGAGTCGCACAGCAAACGGCAACCAACGTGCAGGCTCGGGGGGCTGTGCTGGTCGTGCGGCGCAACGGGCCAACTGCATGTGAGCAGGTGCTGACTTGGCGCCTATTTTTGGCGACGTCCCGCTTCCCGCTGGTGAGACAGCCTGCGGGAGATGCTGATGTCTGTCTCTTCGATCGCGAGGTTCAATTGGCAAGGTGCGGCGTGTGGACGTCTGTGGAGGATCGTAGTCGTGCAGAGAGGGCTAACTTCGTCGCATTGGCTGCGTCGCAGCGGGCAGCGACCGCAACGGCGGCAGCAGCACTGTCCTTCCATCCCGCAGCGGACGCCGCATGGCGTCCGGGGCAAGTTGGGCGGGCCAGCTGTAAGACGACATTGGGCGCAGATTGGGGGCCGACACGTTGTCTCGATCGCTGGGTTCCCGGGGATGCATTTGCGCGCCACGACTCTCCGAAAGCCTTGTCGTCTGTTGGCCGCTGCAGGGACGAGGAAGCGGTTGGCGATTGCGTAATGGCCCGCGACGGTTCAAAGTAGAGCTGTTGGTTTGAGCGTCTAGCTCTGTTATTCTAGGCGCAGGCAATTTGGCAGCTGCGTGTTACGCGCTCATCTTCACATGTTTTAGTGTGGCGTTAATTTCAAACTCCTCTCTTCCTCTGCCAACGCCCTTTTGCTGCGAGCATGGCCTTTCCGTCATCGGCCCCAATAGGACAGCTGCCAACTGAGATTTTGCTTTCCATTACGGAATTATTGTCGAATCATGAACTCAAGAACTTACGATTGACAGGTCGCTCTTCTGGTACAAGGATGCCTTTGCGCATTCACCGAGTCTTCCTATCACCAAACCCACGCAATATCGAAGTTTTTCTCGCCATTGCGAACTACGACGCTTTTCGGTTAGGTGTTATCGAGATCGTCTATAACGATGCGCGCCTAGAGCAACCCCCCGAAAGACACTACAGCAACAGTAAGCTTCGCAAGATAGAGGAGGATCAGTTGAAGTACTACCCAGGCTAGGATCTTCCCCCGGTGCTTGATGACGATTTGCAATGGTTCGCAGATTATCGCTAGGAGAATATCTACACGCTCCATAGTCGCCGGGGTCAAGACGCAGCTCGTCTAGATCACACTATGCGATAGCGTCAACGGGATGCAGAGATGCCGCTTATAGAGTTATTGGCCTATTAGTAAGAACTTTTACGACAAGAAGACGAGATACTCCAATCTAGAGCCGATATTACTGCTCTAGTTAATGCTTTATCACGCTTTCCGTCATTACGCAGAGTCACAATCACAGCAGCAGCACACGGATTTCTTTTCAACCCGCTTTATGTAATGCCCATGATACGCGAATTTCCCAAAGGCTTCAACTATCCCATTCCGCGGGGTTGGCCAACGCCGGAATATATGGAAGGGGTCGAGGTTAATGCTCCACCATGGGTTGACAACGACAGTGTGATAGCTCACTGGCGCGGTTTCTCTATGGTCACTCGCGTTCTTTCGGAGCAGCAGCAACCGTAATGTATCGGAACTTATCGTCGACGCACATGAGTTGCCTACCGGGTTGAATTGCCGGATTTTCGAGCAACCGTGTGATGACTATAGTCATTTTGTCAATATCATCCAACGCCCCGCGTTCAGCCATATTAGCCTCTCTTTACTTGTAGTGGGCAAAAGCACCTAAACTAGCTAGCATTTCGCAGCGGGCTCTTGCGTGACGCTCTTGCGAGTGCCGCTGACTTACTCTAGCTATGGACATCGAGAGCGACCCTTTCGTCGATAACGAAGTTGAGCTACTCCCGCTACAAACCATTTTCCCTGTGGCTCAATTAGCCCGATTGGAACACTTTAGGCTCTGGAATTTCCTTGTCCAGCAATCCGATCTGATAGACCTTCTCGCGGCGTTACCTGTGAGTGTTAGTTCCGTGGAGCTTGGCCTTCTACACTTCTTGCATGGACGTGGCAATTATCGTGATCTCCTCCGAGATATGCGCGATACGCTTGGATGGCAATCATGGGATACGCGCCCACGGGTTAGGATCGCTACTTCATTTATGTCTGGACTCAATAACAGCGTGGCGAGAGCCCATGGCTTGAAACGGAAGTCGCGGGGTTTCTATATGGCCAAGGCCAAAATCCGTTTGTTCACGACCACGGATCAGCTGAGGCAGTGCGCTTGGGCTGTAGAACGCTTCGTGATGCTTTTGAACCAGCATATGAACGACCGTGGGTTTCAAACGAAGAGTACGAGCGCTTAGGGTATGATCGGAGGCTCGATGAATGTTATGCGCTGAATATCCCTGCGGCCGAGCAGATCGCACAGGGGAGCGAACCCTCCGCTCAAGACAGCCAGGACCCCACGCGGCCGGACGCCAGAGTTCTGCCAATATCAGCTTGCGTTTTGATCCTTTCGATTTTAGGTTGTTTGTTATTGCAATGGCTCGGCTAGCCATCAGCAGACCTATCCCAGACCGGGAGAATGTCCATGATTCTATGACGCCGCACGTGGCGGCAAACAAGTCGCAGGCAGAAAAAAATGCACACAGCCAACTCCCATGGTATTATGTCCCATCCGTCCCATTTCATCCCATCCCATCCGCACCGAATGCTAGTCCCAGTTTATGCCATGGCGGCTGTGGGCCGGCGCCTCTGGCCAGCCTTCCGCCCCGTGGCCCCTGGCCGCGCCAGCGTGTACTTGGCAAATGCGCGAGCCAGCGCCTTCTTGCAGCTCAGCTTCTGGCTACCGACGAAGCTGTCGACCGTCACGGCAATGGCACGATCTATATCCTGCGCGGAGCAGTACTCCGACAGCCGCATCCTGCAGAAGGCTTCGCTGATGCGGATGATGGCCTCGAGGTGACGTACCTGTGCAGTTGCAATTAGTATTCGATGTTTTTTTTTTTCCTCTTCCCATTCTTGCAGGGACTCACCGTGATGGGGTATGCTCCCGTGGCCAACGACTCTCTCCTCATGTCGGCGAATAGCCGCGCGACCTTGTCCTCATCCATGTGATACATCTTTGGGCTGCAGCGCTCGCGAGCGTAGACAATGTACTTGCGCAGCAGCTCTTGCGGAATCTCGCCGTTCTTCGGCCCCGCGGCTGAGCCCTGGGTCTCGGTCTGTTCCGAGCCGTTCTCGATCGCCATCGAGTCCTGGCCGGTCTGCGACAAGGGGTGGCTGCGGCTATGCGAGCCGACGATGAAGCGCGCTAGGCGCTCGTCCTCGGACGGCTCGACTGTATCGCGCACGACGCAGAGCACGTCGAAACGCGAAAGGATGGGCTCTGTCAACTGCACATTGGCTGAGAAAGGGATCGTCGAGTTGTATCGGCCCCCCATCGGGTTGGCGGCGGCGATGATGCCGCAACGCGCCTGCAACGTGGTCACGATGCCCGCCTTCGAGATGGAGATTGTCTGCTGCTCCATGGCCTCGTGGATAGACGTCCGATCCTGGTCGTTCATCTTGTCGAACTCGTCGATCAAACACGTCCCCCTGTCGGCCAGCACCAGCGCGCCGCCTTCAAGCGTCCACTCGCTCGTCAGCGGGTCGCGACGGACGCTAGCCGTCAGACCGACCGCGCTGGCTCCCTGTCCCGTGGCGAATACCGCTCTGTGCGCCGTCTTCTCCACGTACTTGAGCACCTGCGACTTGGCCGTGCCGGGGTCACCAAGAAGCAGGACGTTGATGTCGCCACGGATGTGATGTTCTCCCTTGGTCGTCTTCGCGACGCCGCCGAACAGCGACAGGGCGATTGCCGTCTTGATGTCAGTGTGTCCGTAGATGCTGGGAGCCATAGAGTGGATGATCTTGTCCACAATGTTGGGGTCACGAGAGAGCTTGCGAATTTCCTGTTCGTCTTCCTCCGTCATTCGGAACCCCGCAAGCTGGTCGTGAGCCTTGACCACATTGTTTGCCTCCAAGATTGTGGCAAAGACGGGGAATCCGTTCCTGTTGTTGAGCTGCGCGTCGTAGTTGTTTCGGTAGATGCCTGTGACCTCAATCTCCTCTCCAGGCTTTGCCTTATCAATGAGATCCCAGAGCAGGATGACCTCTCTGTGACGAGGAAGGCGACCGGCGGGGACGGTTCCGGGGGACTCTTGAAGAGTAAGCTTCTGGTAGTTCCGATAAACCGTCTTCTCCGAGTTGAGAGTGAACGGGCCGCGAGACTGGCAGTTCTGACAGAACGTGATCTTGACCTCCACATTGGACTCTTGCTGGAAAGGCCCGAGAGTGATGCCACACTTGGTGCAGTCAAATTTGACGTACTTGAGCTGGGGGAAGACGCCAGAACGTCGCGTGACGACACCGCTGACGCGAACGAGGCAGTTGAGATGTGACTGTCGGAGCTGACGGAGGGTATAGTGGACGGGGAGGTCAAAGATGCGAACGTGAATCTCAGAGTGGATACGATCGTAGTCAGGGTAGTGCAGCAGGACGACATCCATGGCGACCTCGTCGAAGAGCTTGAGCATCTCGGATGGCGCATTGGCCAAAAAGTAGGCAAGAATCGCCTTGCTTTCCGACAAGTGCTCGTAGGACACCTCGAGGGATTCGGCGTTGACCTCGCCAAGGGTTCGGATGCGGCTGCCGTAGACCGAGGATCCCGAGGCATCGGTGTACGACGTCAGAAAAGCCTTGAACTCCCGCTTGATGGTCCGCTGCACTGGAGGCGTTGATACCCACTCGGTCAGGTTGGAAGCCTTAACGTCGCTGAGCGCCTCAAGGGATAGCTCTTCGTCCATAATGTCGGCGTCCATGGCTTCGTCGGGGTCCTCGTCGTAGTGATGTCTTCGGCGGCGCGGCTGCATCGTCAGGTCGATGTCGCCATCTTCATCATCGCCGGGGAGGAAAGCAGCGGGAATCCTCTGCCGGCGAGCGACCTCCTTGTCTCGTCTGCTGAGCTGGGCCTCGAGGTTCCGCCTGGCGCCGAGGTCCATGTCATCGTATTCGCCTTCATCGTCAATGTCATCTCCCTCGTAGGCGTCGCCCTCCCGCTCTCTGTAGTCGGCTTCGAAGCCTTCGCGGAACAAGTCCACGTCGTCGTCTGCCATCTCGTCGATGTCATCGATATCATCCTGGATCTCGGCTTCCTCTTCAACCTCGTCGTCATCCTCGATTCCGTGCGAGAAGGGCGCTGGGGGAGAGGAAGGCATTGGGCTCGAGCCCGGCCCGACTGATGATGTGGCATCGTCGCCAGTAGCACGCGAGCGCTTACGGCTTGATCGCGGAGCCACGCCTCGGTTGGCCGACGCCGGATTGTCGCGAAGAGGAGAACTGCAGGACGCGGTTAGCAGGGGTACGGCCAGCATGGTTTATCGCAGCAGCATGTCGCAGCGAACCTCATTGCCTCGTCCTTGATGGGCCGCGTAAGTTGATGCAGTCCTGGATGTGAGAGTTGAGCGTGTGGTTTGAAATCTGAGGGGTGGAGAGGGGTCGGGAACAGGTGTGAACGGTCGAGATGAGGGCGGGCAGAAAGGGAGCTGTGTTTCGCGTGTCAGCTTGACGCGAGGCGACGCGTTGAGTGGCCGCGCTAAGCCCCATTGGATGCGACGCGTAAAGTGCTTGCGGCCCTTGCGGAGGGCAGACGAAATAAGTGGCTTGTTCCTTGCCCGGTAACGCAGCCTATCTGTCCCACTTATTTTGACCTAGCCTTGCCACAGCGCGCTAAACTTGAGTACATCGACAAGCTCCTGCATACAACCACTCGATTGGTTTATCACATCACTTGCAACCGTCACTTTCATCACCTCCGCGTCGTCATCGCCAGGTGGTCGGTCTTTCCATCGATCATATCCTTAAGGCCTCCTCGTCGACTGGCTTGTCCTGTCCATTGACCTCGCCCTCCATAGCATCATGTCGACTGATCCGCCCCCTCCAGCAGCGGCGTCCGACGACGTAACTGGCGAGCCTGCAGTCACAGGGCGGCGCAACAGCGTTTCTCAGCAGTCGCACGCCTCGGGTGACTCTCAGACTGCCGCGGAGTATGTGTCAGCCTTATTCCAGCACCATCGAAGTCCATCTGACCACGGACAGGTTTATTCGCAGCCAAGAACTCCTCGAAGCCGATGCTCGCGAGGCTCTGCCATATGTGAGGAAGCCCACCCAAACACGGCGGCCGTGGCTGCATACTGGTGAAGCATTAGCTAACTTCAAGCAGAGCATCGAAAGCTGTACCAAGATCCTCGGGCCGTTGCGACAAAGCGTCTTTGCCTGCCTGACATGCAACCCACCGCCCTCTCAGCCTGCCGGTGTTTGCTATGCGTGCTCCGTCCAATGCCACGGCGAGCACACCCTCGTCGAGATCTTCCAGAAGAGAAACTTTACGTGCGACTGCGGCACCACTCGCATCCCGTCCACCAGTCCCTGCGCGCTGCGAACCAACGAGCAGACAAATATGAAGGGAGGCGTGCACTCAGAGGAGCCTGACGCCAACAACAAGTACAACCAGAACTTTCACAACCTTTTCTGCGGATGCGAGTGCGACTACGACCCCTTTCAGCAAAAAGGAACCATGTTCCAATGCCTAGGACTGGGTGACCGGGAGACGGGAGGGTGTGGCGAAGACTGGTACCACCCGGGCTGCCTTGTCGGAATGGGCCCTGAGTGGTATGAGAAAATGGAGCGCCACAAGGTCAAGCAGCCAGACAACATCGCGAGTGCTCATACCCTGACTACTATCGCCGAAGGAGACGAGGAACAGCAGGAAGGCCAAAATTCAGCAGGGCAAGCCGTTGCTGATGATGAGGACGAACCTCCGATGCCCCCGGGGTTCCCGGAAGAAGACATCTTCGAGGGATTTTTGTGCTACAAGTGCGTCGAAGCCTATCCTTGGGTGAAACGCTATGCTGGCACCTCCGGCTTCCTCCCTCCGGTTTTCGTCGACCAGGTCGAATCTGCTGCTGGGCCAAGGGCAGATGACTCCATATCCAAGAAGCGCAAGGCGGATGATGCGGATGACGAAGCAGGCGCAAAACGCGTCAAGAACGAAAGCGAAACAAGAGACACTGGTGCAGCTGGCGATGCCAAGCCTGTCCCTGTCGACGCCGCAGTCGACGCCGCAACCGACGCTCCTGTGAAGGACGAGCCGACTAAAGATGGTCCAATAACTTGCAAGCTGCCCAACTTGCCGCCTGCCCCCAAGGGTCGATTCTCGCTCTTCTTCAAAGAGGACTTTCGGGACAAGTTTTGCCGCTGCTCCGACTGCTACCAGCAGTTGAACCCTCACCCCCAACTCCTGGAAGAGGAAGAGGTCTACGAGCCTCCCGTCTCGGAAGATGGAGCGTCCCAGCACGGCGGTTCTACGCACGGAAGCGGCAGCCTACTCGAGCGCGGCGAGAGCGCCCTGCGCAACGTCGACCGCGTCCGCGCCATCGAAGGCGTCATGGCGTACAACCACCTCAAGGAGCGGCTCAAGCCATTCTTTCAGCAGTTCGCCGAAAGCGGCCAGGCCGTCGGCGCAGAGGATATCAAGGCGTACTTTGCCAAGCTGCGAGGCGACGAGCAGGGCATCCAGGAAGCGGGAGAAGCCGCCGCTTCATCCAAGGATGAGGATAACGACGGCCGACGCGAGCAGAGCGGCTATTAGTGAAAGCTGCGGAGGGAATGGCGCTGGATCAGAATGAAGGTTATTGCGTAATGATAAACGGTAAGGCTTTGGGATCGGTAGCGACACGATGCGATATGTAATTGTACTTGCCAACTTGGATCAGGGCCAAAGGCGACGTCGGATTTTAGCCGCCCATTCATCACGGGCATATAGTTTAAACACGCCAATCGCCAATGCCATGTCCTTTAATCTTGTCAGACTAAGTACAGTCGTCCCCAACATGAGATTCATTACACGCCGCGCCATCGGACGAATTTCCTACACTGGGTATCCCTCTTTCACCTTCTGATGCTTATCGCTGAAATATCAACAACCTCGTGTACGGCATCGTGAGCCGCTCACTGCCCGGTAGACCCCGTGCTGGACGCGGCGCTCAGAGGCCGTGGAGGTGGGATCGGCATGGCGCGGCCGATGGACTCGTCGCGCTGCATGGCGATGCCGCCAAGCATGGCCAGGTGCGATGGCTGAGGCGGCTGCACATCACGCTCATCCTCGGCCTGGCTGTCCAGCATCTGCTCCTGCGCAGCGCGGTGCTCGAGCTCACGCTGCCGCTCCTTTTCAGCCGCGTCGATGATGTCGTCATCGGCGCTCCAGTAGGGGTCATCGTCGTCGAGCTCGGGCATGGCCATGCGCTTCCAGAAGCGCAGCTCCTGACGGACGGCAGTGTCGTCGACGCGGCGGGCCCAGCGGGCAGCGTCGTCGTCGTATCGGCGGCGGAAGCCGCGCAGGCTGTCATTTGCGCGGCCGGCGTGTGTCTGCATGGCCCAGATCTGCTCGCGCAGCCGGCTGTTTTCTTGGCGGGCCTCATCAAGCTGGGTACGGTAGGAATGGTGCCATGCGGCAACGTCGGCGATGTGCTTCGCCTTGTACTCGTGGAACTGCTTGAGCATGAGAGCGAGGGCGTTTGCGTACTGGGCGAGGAGGCTCGCGTTGGCGTCGCGGCTGTGATTGGCCTTTTCGAGGGCCTCGGAGAGGATGGAGATGAGGGCATCGAGGTTTTGGCTGTCGACTGTTTGCTCTCGCTGTCAGCGCACGAGATGCTTATCCAGATGGCGGTCAGTGTAGTTGGTACCTGAGAGTTCATCCGAGGCAGCGGCTATCAGATCGTTGTTGGCCAGGCCCTGCGATCGCGCTCGGCTGCGCACTCTGCCCAAGCCGCTGACAATTTCCTCGGTGACGCGCCTGTTGTCGGCCAGTTGCCGGCTCAGTTCCTCGACCATGCCGTAGATGTAGTTTAGCTCGGCCTGGTGACCGGCGGGTGTCGGCGCGGGCGCGGGCATGGCGCCCATGTTGGCGCCATTGATGCCGTTCATGGCGGCGTATTGGTGATGCTGCTGCTGCTGCTGCTGTTGCTGCTGCTGTTGTTGTAGTTGTAGTTGTTGCTGCTGTTGCTGTTGCTGCTGCTGCTGGAGGAGTTGCTGCTGCTGTTGCTGCTGGAGTTGGAGTTGGCTGGGCTGCTGCTGCGGCGGCGGGTGGGATAGGGCGGACTGCTGGTGGAACTGCTGGGACGGGATCTGGCGATTGGCCTGCGCTTGCAGCTGCTGCTGTTGGTGATGCTGAAGCTGCTGATCTCGCTGCTGCTGCTGCTGCTGAAGCTGCTGCTGCTGGCTGGCGACGACGTTGTCGTTGGGTGGCGCGGCAAAGTTCATGTCTGGCGCGGGCTGTCGATGGTGGAGGTTAAGGTTGTTCGACGGCGCTGGCGCCGGAGCGGGCGTATCGCCCTCGCCGGCGTAGACGCGACCCTGGTCGTGGGCCTGCCCCTGGCTAAGGCCCTGAATCTGGGTCTGGCGGGCCTTGCTCCAGCCGCTTCGCGCCACGACATCTAGCTGTATGCTCATCGTACCGAGTGTTCGTGCTCAATCGCAGACAGGACGCATTCCGCGCAGAAAGCCATGCAGAGAGAGCAGTCTGCTCATGTGCAGCCGCAGGAAATGATGATCTGCTTGCGGCTCACGCTGCCGCTGCCTGCTGCATACGTGTGTCGTATCTGCTTAACGGGGTAAAGGCATTAATACGTAGAGAGCTGCATGCGCGGCTGAGCACCTGACTGTCCAGCTGACTTTTGCTGGTGCTTTGCGACTTGGCTGAATATTGGTGCGATGGATGATTTTGCTCTGCGCTGCGCGCTTCTGCCGAGCGCAAGATCGAACACAACCTGAGGCATTCCAGGTACCTGCAACCAATTCGTTAAACTTGACAATTTCGTGCAGAAGTTTGACCTACGTATCTTCCTGAAGACATACAGGCATTAATGTCGTTAATTTAATTGTATATTATATTTGCCAATCCAAATGTACGTTTCAGGTCCATCCGTGGGGTAGCTCGGTAGGCAGCATGCTATCAATCTTCCCAATTCCATTGCTCAACTTGCTGTCGCCACAACTCATGGTTGTTTCCTGATTTCCGTCCATCAGATTTCTTTCGTTGATCTTTGGCAAACTCTTTCTATTGTCAGAGAATATTCTCGCCTTGCATCCTAGCCAACTGTATGAATCTGCCCCACGCACAGGGGAGAACAAAATGCGCGACGCGGAAGAATGTTGGGTGCACAGCATAACGTTAGACTAAATTTGCATTCTTCAACTACAACATGCTCAAACTTCTGGTGCCTGACATTCAATCGTTTTACGTTAAGCAGTGTCCAGCACAATGACCTCGGCCTCTACCTCGCCAATACTCTCCACCGCGAGCTTGTCTCCTGCATTCACCCCTTCAATGAAGGCGCCGTCCCCCTCCGCAAGTTCCGCGTCTTCGCGCCCATCCAGTCTAATCTTGGACCTCCCGTTTTTGGTCATAGGCAGGTGCACAAAGACCTTTCGCTTCGTCTCCTTCGTGGCATTTGCCCCGACGGTCCATTCGAACTTGGTCTGAGGCGCAATGATACCGGCACCCATGGCAAAATCAGCGTGGATGGGGATCGAGCCAGCAATGGTGGGCTCGGCGTCGGCTTCCTCCTGACCCGTCGCGTCCTCGCCACCCTTGAGTGGACTGAGGATTGTGACGAAGCTCTTTCTCTTGTCTGCGTCGTCAAAGTGCTTGGTGTGATATCTCGGCGCCAGGCCTCGCTTCCAAGGGATGGCCCAGATCTGGAGAAAGTGCACCGTGTCGGTCTTGTGCTCATTCATCTCCGAGTGAGCGATACCCGTGCCCCCCGTGGTGAATTGGAGGTCGCCTCGGTGCATGCGATAGAACTTGTCAGACTGGCCGCCCTCCTTGCCCTTGGCGAGCATGGAATCTCGGTGCGTCAGCTCGCCGCTCAGGATGTAGCTGAAGATCTCAAAGTCTCGGTGAGGGTGCGTGGGGAACCCCGAGTTGGCCTTAACGCGGTCCTCATTCAACACTCTCAGCGACCCGAAGTGCGTAAAGTTGGGGTTGTACCAGTCGGCAAACGAGAAGCTGTGATAAGTGTTAAGCCAGCCATGGTCGGAGTGGCCCCTAGTGCTGGAACGGTGAGGCGTGATCTTGGCCTGCCGAAGAATAGACTTGGACATGCTGCCAGCTGACTTGAGCATGGGATGCTGCGGCTTCTCGTGCTGCTCCTCCTCCGGTATGGAGGCTTTTGCGGTTCTCCCTGTGGAAAGGATGCTGTGAATGCTGCTGCTCGTCTTTGTGATGACGGATATGTTTGTGGGTGTGAAGATGAGAAGGATGGAGATTGATGCAACAAGAATTGCAGACAAGAGAGCGAGACGCGTCATATATGCCTATGAATGCGGAAACGACGAGAAGATTCTTGCATCAAGACATGTCATTGGTGATGGAGGCGGTCAGCCTTACAAGAGATACCCTCAAACCCAACGCCCTTTATACGGAGTAGATTGTTGGTTACGAGCACTACGCTGTATACGTTACCTAACGATTCTTCAGCAAGTTGTAAGCTGCGCATTCCCCAATGGGGGAAGGCGGGTCCGCGACGGGAGCACCAGTTGGGCGTCTTGGGAGGTTTGGCTCAGATTACATCATGCTGACAGACAGCTGGAAGCGCTTCGGGCCTCCAAAATCATCGCCTCAGCTTGGCAATACAACAGTACCTTACGGAGTACCTTAGCTTGCTTCGGTATAGATTGAGCGCATCACGTGACCCATCGCGAACGAGAGCGCACACGGTGCACGAATCTGGACAATGTGGCACGCGCAACCGGGGTGCGACATGACGGAGAGCGGAAATCGAGTCCCACACAGACTGCTCCATATGTAGGGAGCTGTTGCGATCCTCGCGATCGAGGCAAGGAGGCTAGGATTGCTCCATACCCGGCTACCCTTGGCAAGGGCGCACCCTGGCTCACAACAACATCGGCGTCAACCTCCAAACACTTGGCAGGCCAGCGAACAAATACAGGAAGGTGAAAGGCGACAATGAAAAGGGTCCGAGGCCAAGGCCGGAGGATACAGGCACCTCGTAGCCGGACCCCGTATGAAACATTGGTGACAAGGCGTCTTGCTGGGTTCTGTGCTGGGACAATCGAGCCGCGAGCTGACAGCTGGGCCGTCGCAGACCCTCCCTTCTTCAGCCGCGGCAGGGCCGTGCTCTCGTCGACGGGGAATCGACATGTCAGGGATCGGGATCGCTGCCCGGGTTTCGGTGCGGGCTGCAGGGGTCTCTTGTCCCAGCCTCCCGCGAGACAAGCGCCACCAGTTGAATGCTGCAGGTGCGCCTGGCCAGCGCATCACTGCTAGCGAGGCAAGAGCGCCGCTTTGGCTACCGCGGTCTCCGATGCCCTACGTTGCCAATGCCGCGACTTCTCCCTCCCCAACACCTTCGCCTCGCAAAACTGAGGGAAGATAACCATATCGGTGCGCGCGCACGCATTTCGTCATTGTCTTGTTCTTAGGTGAGTGGACCGCTTTGCTTGTCTCTCAGGCGGGCGCGGCCGTTAGCTCCCGCGCGGGGGCTGGGACCGCTGGGTCGGTGGCTGGTCGAAGACTCGAAACGGCCAACTTGCTGTCCAAGGTGACAAGCCCAGCCTTCTGAAAAGCAGCTCCCCGATTCCAACTGTATTTCTTGTTCCCAAGCCTCTGCACGTTGCACACTCTTTTTGCGTTGTAAAAATTTCCATCATTGGTTGGCCTGCCTATGTGGAGTGAGCTGGCTTGCAGTGGAATGCTTCATGGATTCTCTCTCACCGAACTTCCACGATGTGGATACTCCTCGTACGTCGAGACTGAGGCCCGACGAGGCCGCGATTGCCATGGATCGAGCAGGATAACTGATTTTTCAGCATTAGATCAGAGCTCGACACGAAGCACACAGAGCACCCGTCGTCGGCCATCTCAGAGCCCTGAAAGCGACTCTCCATCAGGACTTCACTCACGTCATGGTCAGCAGGGGCGCGCAGAACGCATCTCATCTCCTCCGACATTGCCAACGCCTCAGCCCACGGCTATCCTGCCACAGCATTCGCTCCAGCCACGGCCTGATCCAGTCCCAGAACCGCGCGGGTCCAAGCGACTTTTTCCATCCACTGAGCCCCGGGGCTCGTCTGGGCACCGGGATGCTGGGAGAAGAAGCGCATCAGGACCCGTAGTGCGATTTGACGAGGCTCAACTAGCCATGGCGGCGGCAGACAATGCAGCTCGAATGGGCGATTTCAGAGACGACTTGGCGACTGCTGCTGGGAAAATCACGCCCGGAGTCGACGACTCTCCCTACATCCAGTATGCACTGGAAGCTCTGACGCGCGAACGGGGAAGCACTTCGACATTGCAGAATTCATTCAGCGGCCCCTCAAGGCCAGTCTATGAGGCTAAAGAGCCGCGCAAAATTCCCCATGAAGAGCTGCCAGCTGCGGCTCTCACACAGCCCGAGCCTACCTTTGACGGCGTGCAACAGCCTGAAGTTGAGACAAATATCCTCGCGTCTGGGCCCGCCCTAGCCGACAATGACGCTGCACCAAAAACATTGGCATTACCTGCAACACCTGCGGCAAACAACAGGGAATCTTTGTCGGGCCAATGGATGGCTGTGGACAAAACAACTTTGCAGACCATCGACCCCCGTGGACGAACTTACCCGTCTCTCACCTTCAAACCACGAATTTTACGACCTTTCTCGATGATGATTTTAATGATGCTTTGCCTCTTGATGATAGCGGCTCTCATCTTCTGTGATAGATACTCGGACCAGAACAATGGATTGACGCCGTACCCCGGTACCATATACTCCGGGCAATACTTTGCGTTTCGGATCCTGCCGCAGCTACTTGCAGCGATAATTCTCATTTACGCTCAGAGCATTGTTACAGCATCACTTCGAGTTCTTCCTTTCGCAATCATGGCAAAGGATGATCCTCGCGAGCGATATCTTGCACTGTTTCAAGATTTATACCCGAAGTCATTTCTACGCCCGCAGCTTGTTGGACCGTGGCAGCTGATGGCCTTTGATCTGGCCACATGGTCCGGGATCTTCATAGTTCCACTGCAAAGTGCAGCCTTCACGTGCATATACGTGAGGGACGAGTGGGTTTGGGCCACCACCCAGGCCGTGGTGTGGACATTGGTTGGGCTGTACGCATTCCTCTTTCTGTCTACTACCATGTTGATGGCGTTCTGGTTCCGCCAGTGGACAGGGCTCAGATGGGACATCCGATCGATTGCAGATCTCGTACCGTTACTGAACCGGACGAACACAATGCGCAGCTACCAACGCCGAACTCTTTCGGGGTCCCAGCTCGACTTCAAGACACAGCTGCGCGATCGCTGGTTTGATAGACTTGGATACTGGCAAAGCGAGGACATATTGTCGGGGGGCATCTGGTACTCTATCGGGACCTCGGCGATGCCCCCCGACCACGTGCCGGAGACAGAGGCGGAGATGGCCAAAAGGGGAAGCTATGACTTGTCAATCGGCTCGCAAGACCTCGCCGGCGTCGGCCCCGGAGGTGGCAGCCATCTGCCTTGGTGTCTTCGAGATGGGCCCCTGATTGCTTTCGCCATCAGTGCAGTCGCACTGCTTATTGCGCTGCTCATCGTGTCCTTTTTGCCTCAGACTCGGCTGGACAGTGGCTTCGTGCCCAACCTCGCCTCGAGACCCGATCAAGCGGCCTTTTCCGCCGCCAACTTCCTCTACAGCTTTCTCCCCTCGCTGGTGGGCATGGTTTTGTTTCTGCTGTTCCAAAGTTTGGACCTGTCGTTGCGTATTTTGCAGCCATGGGCCGATCTGGTCCAGGTTAGCGGTGCGACGGCTCGTCGATCTATCCTAGCCGACTATGCAGCGTGTCTGCCGCTGCAGGCGACGTGGAGGGCGGTCATCAACGGGCACTGGAGAGTGGCGGTAACGTCGCTCATGGCAGTGCTGTTTGTTTCCATCCCAACCTTGGCAGGGGGCCTCTTCATGGCCCTTACGACTACCGACGAGGAGGTTAGGATGTTCCCAAGCATGCCAGTGTTTGGCGTCCTGCTTGCATTCCTGTTCTGCTACGTGGGCTGCTTGTTTCTTCTTGTGCCCCGCCGCAGGCAATTCATGCTGCCCCACGGAGTCACCTCTGCCGCAGCCATCGTCAGTCTCTGCTCCGCGGAAGACCTCGTCCAGGACGCGGCCTTCAGAGCCGTCCGCTCGCACCGCGATCTCAAGATCCGGTTGGGCGTGGGGCGGGATGACCCTCGCGAGGAGAGCGTGTGGTATTTTGGCCTCGTGCCCGGCAGGGATGAGCAAAGGCTCAGCGTCCGGCGAATGAAGCGATTTACGGAAAGCGCAGTGAGGTCTGCGCGGTCTATGGTGTAAGTCGGGGAGACGTGGTACCCTTTGTTGCTTGCATGTACTTGAGCGATGCACAGGCATCGGCGTTTCGGGAGCGGTATTTCATCTTTGCCGTCTTGTTTTGAGCGGCGACGGCGTTGACAAGGCACCGGTTCACGAGGGGACGGCTGGAATGCGTTTCTAATAAAGGGCCCGTGTAATTAACGGGTGGGACGCGTGCCAAACCTCGCAACCTCGGACTGCCCATCTGTGTACGAAGGAAACCGGGCCACACCTTGCACAAAGTCTTTTTCTGTTGACACAAATGATAGAATTGTGCACATGATCGTTGGAGGTAACTTTACATGTAAACAAGACCGAATGCCAAACGATACAGCTACCTGCCATCCAACTCCCTGACCACAGTCTTCTAATCACTCTGGAATGTCCTCGCCCCCGCCACCTTGATGTCGGTGGACTATTGTTGTTGCTCCACTGTCTGCTCTGCCAAAATGAACGCCAGATGCGGAATGAAAACAATGACTCCTTGAAAATGCACCCATACAGTAAGTTCAAATGCTCAAACCCATATTCCCGGTAAAATGAGCGTACGCCTGCGGGTGCCGCTGCGGCAAATCGACGCTACATCATGCCACGTGAATCAGTGGTAAGATCAAAGCAGCGGCGGTACTACGAGTACCGGCTGCGTCGCCCTAGTATGCGACTGAAGACATCGTGTCCCTGGCGTTTCGTCTCCTGCTTTTCGGGCTGCTGGCGTATCGGCGAGGCCGGCGCCGTGAGGGCGCGCGGGCGGCGAGGGCGTATGGCACTGGCTTCTTGGGCGGCGGATTTTGATGTACGGCGGTTATCGCTGTCAGAGCGCTTATGAAAGCGGAACAAGGACCGGCCATGCTCGCCCTCGTTTTCCGAGTCATCATGCTCGAAAACGGAGTGCGGCTCAGGAATAGGCTGAGCCTGAGGCTGCGGCTGAGGAGGAGTGAGATGCGCGATGGATTTGAAGTGGCGAGGGGCGCGGGCCGAGGGTTTCTCGGCACTGAAGAGAGGGAGGTGCGTAGAAGAACGAGAAGCGACAGTGAAGATTTCTCTGTGTGCTGCCATCGGCCTGGATGAGCCCTCGTCGAGAGACTTTGACGCTCGTTGAAAAAATGGTGAGCGCCGATTTCTAGTCCGCGAAGGCGTTGGAAGGCTATCAGGGGTAACAAGGACTGGGACGGCTACCCTTTGTCGAATGCATGGTGTGAATAGCTCGTCCGCAGGGCGAGGAGGCCGAGATGGCGTTGAGCTTGGTACCGAAGGGCTGGCCCGAGCCTGAGATATCGAAGTAGTTCTGGGAGGCAGCCTTGTCGGTTTCGGAATTGCAGAATAGGTGGGAGCTGGCTTCGGGAAGGCTGAGTAGGTTGCTGCCGGCTTCCTGTTGCGCTCCCGAGGCGAGCCGTCGCGCAGCGGCCAAGCCGTACACTTGTCATCGGAGGCGGGCTGGCGAATCTTGCGGTTGCAGGGCGACGGAAGCAAGACGGGATGTTGCATTCTCGGATGCACCAAGGGCTCCTCCATCTTCCCGCGCGAAGCAGACTGCCAGAAGCTGTCCCATAGCTCTGCCATGTGAGCATGGTACTGATAGTCGTCGTCCACCGAAACCTCCGAGTCCGTACGGTCGTCAATCAGACCAGGGGCCGACCCCTCGGAACCCAACGACGACCTGTCGGACCTGGTCAACGACGACCTGGCGCTGTATGGCGCTGCGTTGTCATTTCGCGGATATGAATAGTTGGCGACGGGATAATGCCTCGATATTAACGTGGGATCTGCCAGATTGCCGGGACGCTCCATTGGATGGACCTATATCAAACCAGTAGCACAAGAGTCGGCGTCGGCGGCAGCGAGCAACAAAGTTGTAATAGGTCCCCGGAGTAAGACGACTGCAGGGAGCGGCAGAAGCGCATGATATACGAGCTGGCGTCCCATAACAGAAGCGATATGCTCCCAGAAATGTCAACCCCTTTCGTGAGACATTCGCGTGGGGCATCGACACCCACTTGGGTGGCGCGCATCGTCCTCGAGTATTGATTGTATTACGAGGACAGCCCCCTTCGATCGCAGCGCATTCCTTGGAGGAGGGGGACAATCTACGAGGGCCCGTGTGTCCCGCCCGCGCACCGGCACCCAGTCCAGATCGCGAGGGCTGCGTCCAGCATTCTAACCCGAGGCTCGGTGCTGAGGGGCGGGGTTGGGGCTGTTGGCATGGAGCCTGCAGGTGGGCATCCGTAGGAGCCATCAGCTTGAAGATTGCGCCTCTGGCTGGCTGGGAAAGCTGGGCATCGTGGGAGAGTGGCGATTCCAGATTGGAAGCGGGTGGTTGTGACATGTTATTATTTGCCACTTGCCAACAGCTGCCCCGATCGCCAGGCGGGACAGGACGTGCTTCCCATGTGAGAGCGGTCCGTGCTGGAGACCTCTCGATGCACGGGATCTGATGCAGAATGCAAAGGGTGCAGAATCTGCAAAGGATGACAGGCTTGAGGGTCGCGTGGGAGGGAGGCATGGGAGGGAAGCCGGGTAAACGTGCGTGCATGGCGTGACACGAACAGTCGTGCGCTGTGCAGGGCCTGTAAGCAAGGGCTGGCCGCTGAAGGCAGGGCGGCGCGCCCAAGGGCCAGCCTCCTTGCCAAAGGGAGCAACCACAGACCAGAAAGGGGCCTTCAGCGAGGCCTGTTGCGTGTTGCGATAGAGACGTCGTCGGCCAGCCCGACATGCCGGTGATAGCTCAACTGGCCAAACCCAGAGGGTCGAGTCGTGCTTCAGCTGCCATCGCAGCGTCCGCAAGAATGCGGTCGCGCTTGGCGACGTCAAGCACCGGTAGACGGCGTCAACAACATCCCCCACAGCCACGACTTGCATGATCGCCCGCGCAGCTCCCAGCCGATCGGTGTCGGCGATGCGGACGGCTGAGACATGCCTTGAAGTCCGGGGAGCGCAAGATGGCATCCCGGTACAAGCACGGAGAAATTACGAGAGAGGAAACGTCGATTGCCCATCACGAGCTCAAGCCGAGGTCCCCACTGACACGTCACAACGGGAAAGCCGCGAGCCAGCGCCGTTGAGCGTGTTGGAGGCCTGGTGTCAGTGTGCATCCTATCCTGCCAAGCCTGCCCAAGCCGCGACTGGGAGAGTCTGGAACCTGCCAACCTGCCAAACGCTGTCGTCGCGGGCCACCCAAGACGCAGTTGCAGTGGCCTCTTCTCGCCGTGTCTACGCTCACTCTTGTCTCAAGTGACGGGATAATAGTTCAATCGCCGCCATCTAGACTCGGGACGGAGTAGTCCGTAGATACGGCTCTCACGATTGAGCTACGAGTAGGCCCGCCTCTCGCACGGCCCGGCCGCGACGCTCGAAGTTCTGAATGGGGCTTTGGAATGAGACGGCGCGTGCGCCTTTGGAGGCGAGAACAGAGTTCGGTGGAATATTCCTCTTCTGCGCCGCCGCCGTTCGGTATTCGCAGCCCCGCAAGCCGGAGGGAATTCGGCAGCGGCGCGGCTTGACGCGTGCCTTGGACGGGCATCGAAGAGAGCGCGCTTGGTTGGCGAATCGAGCTGACTTGTCATTCGCGTCGTTTGGAGCCGCAATTTAGACTTTAAAGTTTGCATCCTCAGTCACGTACTTGTCTTCGGATGCTGGGCTTGCGAGGATCCAAGTTTTGGGCCGACGCCATCTCACACGACGAGGATTCATGCGCTCGGGACGTCGCTGCAATTGCTTCCCCATGGCATGGGGAAGCACGAGCACAACGTGCACTCGTACTGAGAGAGCTTGACATTGTTGTGACTCATCCTGTACAGACATGGGGGGCAATGATGTTGGGACGATGGCAGAGAAACGAGGGCTCGTAAGGGAGGGGGTGAGGGGCGGCGTTGAGATGCACGTCTCTCGCAACGGCATGCATCCTCATCCGGTCTTGGTAGAGACTGAGGCTCTGCGTCCAAACGCAGCCGGGGCCCATGGTTGCGCACAAGAGAAATGCCCTCAGCGAGGATGAACTGATCGAGACCATCTACCGATGGCCAGAGCGGGGCATCGGGTCCGCGCAGAGCCTCACTCACCGTCGTGCCATGCATCTCGAAATTACGGAAAGGGGCAGAGCACCTCTCGTTCGTGCGCCGCGGGGAAACGTAATGGCAATGGCACCACAACGGCCATCAGGCAACGGCCGTGGCTCCCGGAACTACTTTGTGATTCGAGTAATTAGCAACGTCGGTGGTTTGAAGCCGAACCAACGTGTGTGCCTGGCAGAGCCAAGCCGCGGTGGACACCACACGAAGAATCCGTCCGAACCGTCGGCGATACCCCGACGATGCAGGTACAACGACATGCTCGTACGAGTATCCGTACGTCGTGGAGCCCAAGGTACGAGGCACCCTCGTACGAGTAAGTGAAGTCGAGTGCTTCGACACGACCAAACGGCCGACTGTCGCGAGTGCCGGTCCTGTGGCTGTTGATGACGCGCGACGATGAAATGAACAGGCGGGAGAGGCTCGGGACTAATACCCAGCGAGACGCAAAGCCTCGTGAGCTCAAACCGCCGGCCGAGTCCCCCAAATGGATGGGGGTTGCCTCCCGTGCGCGTCGCCGACCCCGGTCGGTTGTGGTGCCCGGAGACGAGGGCCGCGGAAGGGCAAGTCGGGCGACGCTGGGCTGGCCTGGACCTCGTTGCCCCCTGTTGCCTTACCGGGGTCGGACGAGCGCCCGGCGCCGATTTGTGGACCTCTGCCAGGGGCACCCGCCGGTCAGCCCAATGGGGGTTTGCCTGCTCCATCCCACGGCAACCTCAGCCCTGTACAAATGGCGCGCTGGGATGCGCCCTCGTGGCCACCTATCCCGTCCACCATATCGTGCCAGGATGACCTGCCCTTTGGCTCCGCTCCATGCTGAAGGATTCGGCGTCGGCCGGATGTGCGCTCTCGAGTTCCAAATCCTGCTGGCGCCGCACGCACACCCCCACGAGCCGCTGCCGTGTTCTCCGCCTGGGAGCGCCTCCCGAGGTCAAAGCCCCAATATTCGAGTAGTGCGGCGGGTTGCAGCACGCTGATCCGAGGAGCTTGTTGCTCACATTGCGAGGGTGCCTAGATCCTGGATCCGCAAGACGGACAGCTGATGCACGAGGCGGACAACCGCGAGAGCTCGACGACGCGTAGACGGAGGAGACACTCCCCTTTTCCATGCAGCCAGTGGTCTGTTGTCCACCCCTGCACCGACTCGTCATGGGGTGAGGCATCCTTTCGCGTCGCGGTGACCGCATGAAGAAGGCGCCCGGCGGCCGGCGAGATTGCATTTCAACGGGCGGCACAGAATATCAATAAAGGCTGCTGTGATATTGACTATCCCCGGAGGGGACGGCTCACGACGAGGTCCTTTGCATTGGCGCGGCCCACGATGCTGCTCTAGGCCAATGGCCGTGGGTCTGCTTCCACACCTCCTCGCCGGCGCTATGCCTGTTCCTGAAGCTCACGTCGACTCTGCAGAAGCCCCTCTATGCCTCCTGACGCCGTGGCTTTTGACTGGGCGAGGCCGGGTCTTCTCATCTTGAGCCAGAAGTCCGCCCGGGGTCGAATCTTGCGAGCCAGAGCCTCTTTCCGCCAAGCCATTCCAAAGAGGAAGTGGCCGAGTCCACGATGAGGGCGATGCGGCGCCCGGTGGCTTGTATCAAAACCGGACCGTTCCTCTCCTCTTCTTCTCCTCTTCTTCTGTCATCAACTCTGCTCTGTCGCACCCAGAGAACGGCTCCGGTTCCTGGCCGCCTGCAAACACTTTGTTTGCGTCCTTTCATTGATCTTAGTATCATCACACTCTTTACCTGGCTTCGGCCGACTTACAGTCTCTTTCGCTTTGATACCGCACCGCTGTTCCAATGGCTCTGTCACTGGGTAACGTCGGCACTTTTGGTGGCCTGAACGGCTACTGGGTTCGTGTGGTCTCGTCCAAGTTCTTCATGGAACCCTTCAACTAACATGTCTCAGGGCCAAAATCCCAACCATAGCCTGAGGTCGTTCTGCGACACTGGCATCGAGTATGCCACGGTGGGCTTCGTCAACCTGTCCCCGGAGCATGACCCTTCCGAGGCGGGCTATCCCGGCATCAACTTCTCTGGGTTTTGCGGGGACGCTAGCTACCATGACGCCAAGGGCAACCCGTCTAAGCTGCTTAGCAATTGCCCTACTCTGAAGACGGACATCCCCTACTGCCAGTCGAAGGGCGTGAAGGTAATTCTCAGCATCGGAGGCTGGTACAACAAGGAGAAGGGCAACGACTATGAAGTTTCGACCAAGGAGAATGGCGAATACTTTGCCAACTTCTTGTACAATGCCTTCGGCCCCTACAACGAGAACTGGAAGGGACCCCGCCCCTTCGACCTGAGCCCTACGGAGCACGTTCATGTTGATGGTTTCGACTTCGACCTTGAACACAAACTTGGTATGTTATCCGCCCTTCCAGGCCAAAGATTATGCACGGCCTTGCACAAGTGACTGACAAGATGTCTGCAGACAACGCGCCCTACATTGAGATGATCAAGAAGTTCCGTTCCCTCGACAAGTCGGTCATCATCACCGGCGCTCCCCAGTGCCCCATCGCCGACAACGTGATGGGCGAGATGATCGAGAAGGCCGCCTTTGATGCCTTGTTCATTCAGTTTTACAACAACCCGGTCTGCGATGCTATTCCCAACAACACCCCCGGCGACAGCTTCAATTACGATCAGTGGGTCAAGGTCATCGAGAACAGCGAGAAGAGCAAGAACGCGAAGCTCTACATCGGCCTCCCCGGTAAGGAAATCAAGTGGGAGTCCGGCTACATCACCCCCAAGGATGCCAAGGATCTGGTTTGCAAGTACAAGGGCAAGAAGAACTTCGGCGGCGTCTCCCTGTGGGACATGAGCCTGGCCGCGGACAACGTCGTCGCTGGCAAGCCCTACTACAAACACATCCTGGATGCGCTCGAGTATGGTTGCGGCCCGGTGCCCACGAGCACCTCGTCGACCCTGACCTCCACCTCGACCACGTCCACCAGCTCCGCCTCCAAGGCGACGACCACGACCACGACCACGACCACGACCACGGCGGTCATCTCCCACGGCGTGAACTCGACCACGACCTCTGCCACCTCGGGCATCGTCACGAGCTCGGAGACGGTCAGCACCACCGACATCGCCTCGAGCACCGGCATTGTCTCCAGCACTGGCAAGTGGGGCAACTCGACCATCACCTCGTCGGCCTCGGTTTCCATGATCACGAGCACTGTCTACACAACCTCTACGAGCACCATCAGCGACTGCCCTCCGTACGTTGTCGACTGCCCCTACAAGACAGCTGCCACCACCGTCGTGGTGACCATCCCTCTGTACACTACTGTCTGCCCGGCCGACGCGACCGCTCAGCCTCCTAAGCCAACCGCCACCGGATCCGAGGATACCCCTCTGCCCCTGACGACGACCACCGTGTACACCACCAAGACGCACACCATCACCAAGTGCCCCGCGGAGGTCACTGACTGCCCCGTAGGCAAGGTCGTCACTGAGACTATTCCGCTGTACACGACCGTCTACCAGGTCACGGAGACTGGCAAGACCCCTCAGCCTGCTCCCTCGGGCCCCGGCGGCGTCAGCCCTCCCCAGAGCACCACCGTCACCTCGGCCACGGCCACCATCTACAAGACCATCACCGTGTCCGGCGCCAGCACCCTGGAGACGTCGACCAAGCCCGCCCCCGCGACGTCCAAGCCTGGCTGCTCCGGCCCCGGCTGCCCGGGTGCCTCCAACGCCCCTGGCTCCGGCTGCCCCGGCCCCAAGTGCCACTCGGGCGTGGCCAAGCCCACGGGAAGCCTCACCGGCACCCCTGTCGGTGCCTCGGCCGTCCCAACCCAGCCTGTCCAGGCTGGCGCTTCCGCGCTGACGATTGGCCTGGCTGGCCTGGTCGCCATGGCGGCTCTCCAGGTGTTTGTTCTGTAAAGGTAGCGAATGGACTGTTTTGTGGGCGGGTTTTATGCACTCAGCCTGTTACTATTTTTTTTTTTCTGGAATATGGTAGATTTGGCAGGCTCATGCGAAATGCTTGCGAGAGCCTCGCTTTGAAAATTCCACCTAATTGAATGACTTGATGACCGTTGTAAAGTGTACTCATACAATTCCGACGATGTTGCTCAGCAGGTGAATAAGTTCCAACCCCCCAGGCCAGAGGGGCAAACTGTGGTCTTGTTGTGCAGAGTGATGTGTACTCGTACATCTCGGCAGCCCTCTACGTAATTAGGAGATTTCCTGCTTGAAAGCCCTTTGTCTGAAAACTCAGGGTGAGCAAGGGCCTAGGTGCTGCTTACACACGATTATCAAGATGATGCTTCGCAATCACGTGACCCACTTTTCCTACTCCGGTGACGGATCTCCCCTGCCTTGTGGTTTGCTGAACAAGTATTCGAGGTGATCGGCATCGTTCTCATTACATGTCGTTTGTTCGGAGATTCTTTTCTTCAATTGACGAGGCATGGCTGTGAAGGAGAAGGCGGCAACCATGCCGGCGCATGTAAAGCCAGGCGGACCCAGTTCAGATGGCCAGTTGAACAGGATGATCGACCTGGCATCCTTCGACGGGTCATTTGCTCCGTCTGCGAGGCCGGTCGAGGCCCGTGTTCTGCCCTGGTATAAAGACCGGGCGTATTTTCTCAGTGGTTGGTTGCAGCCGTCGATATGGAAAGCAGCTGCGAGTCACCTCTTCCCAGATCTCACACGGCATATTCCTTACCACCCTCGCAGTTCATTGAAGGCGTAGCCACGACATGCCTGGTGTATCTGTCTGGGCAAATAACCGCCACGCTGATCAGCTATCGAACGATTCAGCTGGGCGCCTACATTGGCATTTCCAACACCGTCCTCATCTCGCTCTTCATCTACGCCACTGCGCCGGCTTCGGGCGGCCACATCAATCCCATGATCACGTTCTCTTCGATCCTCACGGGGTTATGTCCGCTGTCTAGAGGTCTGTCCCTGCGGCAAGCACTGCGTTTGACGCCTCTGACCGTGGAGCAGGTGTATTGTACATGTGTGCCCAAACGCTAGGTGCAGCTCTGGCCGGGGGCCTATTGAAGGGTGTTTGGGGGGAGAGGTCCATCAGGTACTTGAGCCATGGCACGCTGTGTCTTGTTAGACGTGCAGCTAACAAGATAGTGTTAATGGAGGCGGGTGCTTCGTCGACCCGTCAGCGATTAGTCAAGGCCAAGTCTTCTTGAGCGAGTTCTTCGCGTCCTTCATCCTCCTCTACCTTGCTTTCGGAGTAGGTCTGGATCCTCGTCAGGCGGTGCTCTTCGGACCGCGTCTCGGGCCCCTCCTGGTCGGCTTATCGCTGGGTCTCGTCTCGTTTGCCACGAGCGGCATCGCACCGGGATACGCGGGCGCCCAGATGATGCCCGCGAGGTGCTTTGCGTACGCAATCGCGCGGGGGAACTTTTCAGGTATGTGAATGCGCAGAGCTCAAGTTGCGCAGAGTCTCAACCGATACTGCAGATCAATGGATTTGGTGGTTTGGGCCGGCGGCGGCGTCGTTGTTGCTGGCTGCCATGTATTGTGCCGTGCCGCCGTATCACGATCTCAAAGACGCGGAGAAGGCAACGAGGGCCACAGCGAGAGAGCAACAGTCGGCCGCATGATGGCTCAACGAACAAGACGTGTAAGCACCGCGTTCTAGGTATGTCGTCGGCATACTCGTAAGTACCTGCTTTGTTGGGCGCCTGTAGGTAGGTAAGGTACTCATGCAGCCAGAAAGGCGGCGGCAGGGCTCAGGCTCCCGCCGTCAAAGGCCATTCCGCTAGCAGGTGGGCGCAACCACCTACGAGTAATAAGGTACTGTCGTGCTGCAGTAGCCCGCAGCGGCGTGCGCTGAGAGGACGTGCGAGGGTTACTTGTACGCAGGGACAGCGACCGCCGTGGAGCAATTCACGTGGCCCCTGTCAGTGGCTGCGGTGGATCTTTCTAGCAATGCACGCTGGCCCGGGGGTCGGTGGAGGCTCGACTTGATCATCGTCCTCCGTGGACACATGTCACCTACGAGTATGTACGGGCAGATGGCTCGTACTGCGCATTCATACTTACTCGTACACACACAAACACACAAGCAGCAACGCAAGTAGATGGCTCGTGAGTGGTAACCAATGGCTGCGGCTGTGACTAAGCGCGGTATGATCCTTTTGCTCGCAGCGGCTGGTCTGGCGTCTTTGTTGGCCCAAATCAAGCTGGCTCGGATGACCCGCTTCGCTTCCCCACCCTCCCACCTCACCTTGCAAGTAGCTCTCCTATCCCCAACTCGAACAGCTGGCCATCAACCCTCGTCGCTTCAGGTATATATCGTGCACCCGCCCTGCGCACTAGCTTCGATACACGTCCCTACATTGCTAGCCAAACCGGCTCCTCGCAGCAGCAATCGCGGCGTTGGCGCGCCCCTACGACGCAAGCTCCAGCTTCGCTGCACTCGACCTGCCACGGCTCTTGGCGGCGGAGCAAGCCCCTCAGCGACCTCACAACAATCGCCCATAGTCCGGTATGTCGGACACGGGCGAAGGGTACGTTGACACTGTATCGGCCCTCCCCCGGGCCCGGCGGGCGGAAACCAATGAAGCTGCGTCGAGCTGTGCTCCGAGCCCTGCTTGTGCCTGCAGCCGTGCCTCCTCCCCCCCCTTATCTTGGAGACGACGCCTCCCAAACTTCTCTGGCCGTCGGCCCGCTGACTCTTGCTTCTTTCGCAGCGCTCACAAGCGATCAAAGTCGGCCGCCGCTCTGGCGTTGCTCCGTCGCAAGGACACGCGCGAGGACGAATCCGGCTCCGAAGACGGTCGAGCTGCGCCAAAACAGCAAGCCGGCAACTCCATGGCGTACCAGACGAGCACGCGCGGCCACAACTCCAAGTTCTCGACGTCCTCGGCCGCCCTGAACAGGACACCGTCGAACCAGCCCCCGCCCACGTCCAGGCCCGCTGCGCCGCAGCTCGACAACAAGGGCGCCACTCTCGAGCAGTCGGTGCGCAAGTTCAGGGCAGTTGAGGCGCTGAGGAGCGGCGACACCGCCTCCATCTCCAAGGCCATCCGTGAGACGGCTGACGGCGGCCCGCGTCACAGCACGTCGTCCATTTCGACCCTCAGCGGCGGGCCGCTCGAAGACACGACCGTACTGCACCTGGCCATCCAATGCGCCGAATTCCCGGTCATCGAGTACGTCTTGTCCGATGGCAGTGGTAGCATCGACGTCAACGCCCGAGACAAGGACGGTAACACGCCGCTGCATATCGCCGCCACGCAGGGTCGCACCCCCGTGGTGAAGTTGCTCCTGGAGCAGAAGGATATCAACGACGCCGCCGCCAATCAGCAGGGCAAGCTGCCCATTGACCTGGCACGAAATCCTGAAATATTCCAGCTCCTGCAGCTGTCCCGATCGCTCTTCGCAGAAGCCAAGGTGTCGCAGATCCAAGAACTCATCACCAAAAGCGACTACGATGCTCTTGCCCAGGTTTTGGAGGAGCCGCGCTTGAAGACCGTGCTGGACATCAACAGCACCGAGTTTGCGTCAGATCCCCTTACCGTGCAGACCGGTGGCACTTTGCTGCACGAGGCCGCCCGAAGAAAGGACACGCAGCTCATCCAGGTCTTGCTTCTCCACGGTGCAGACCCGTTCCGACGCGACCGAAAGGGCAAGCTTCCCCAGTCCATTACCGGCGACGATGCAGTCAAGGCCATGCTTAAGAAATCGCCCGCGGCGGTGGCGGCTCAGAGGGGCATCCAGGAGAAGGCCGTCCTGGGCCATGCCGCCTCGCAGGGCACCGCCTCGGCCGGCCCTGGCGACGCCATGGCTGGCAGGGAAGCTCGCGAGATGAAGGGCTACCTGAAAAAGTGGACAAACTACCGCAAGGGCTACCAGCTGAGATGGTTCGTGCTCGAGGACGGCGTGCTAAGCTATTACAAGCACCAAGACGACGCCGGCTCGGCGTGCCGGGGCGCCATCAACATGAAGATTGCGAAGCTACACATGAGCGCCGACGAAAAGACCAAGTTCGAGATAATCGGAAAGTCCTCGGTCAAGTACACCCTCAAGGCGAACCACGAAGTCGAGGCGAAGCGCTGGTTCTGGGCTCTCAACAACTCGATACAGTGGACCAAGGACCAGGCCAAGGAGGAGCAGCGGCAGGTCGCCCGAAGCGCGGAGTGGCTTAAGCAGGCCAAGGCCGAGCAAAGCGGATCTCTTTCTCTACACGACTCGCACAGTGAAAGCGCGAGCTTGTCTGAGCTTCAGCGAAGCATTTCCCAGGTGCCCAGCCGATCCGTGTCGAGTGTTAAGATTCCAGCGCAAAAGCCCGAATTCACACGGACTAGCACCGTGGGTAGCATCGATGATGACGAATTTACGGACTTTGGCACCGAGGGCGACGTTTCGAAAGTCCAAGGCCACGGAGGAGTGGCCATCCCGGAGGATAACGACGACGAGGATGACTATGGCGACGACAAGAGCGTACCCGAAGAGCCCAGCGCGACAAAGGACGCGCTCAACATCACGGCCCAGTCCGCTAAGCTTCAGCTCGAAACCATGTCCAGCGTGCACGCGGCGCTGTTGGGGCAACTATCGCAAAGCCCTGCAACGCCACTGTCTGACACGAAGGTCACCAAAGCACTGACCACGTACGATGCGGCTATCCGTAGCCTGACGGGCCTTGTTGGCGACCTGCTTCGCATCTCGAAGGATCGCGACGCTTACTGGCAGTACCGTCTGGATCGAGAGTCAAACATGCGGCGAATGTGGGAAGAAAGCATGCAGCAAGTCGCGCGCGAGCAAGAGGAGCTGGAGGCACGAGTTGGCGAGGCAGAGCTGAAACGCCGGCTCACGAAGAAGGCTCTCAAGGAGGTCATGGAAAGCGGAGCCATGTCGGAGACCCATACACCGACGACGGAGAAGGTGGCAGAGGAGATTGATGTGGAAGCCAGGGCGGCCGCGAGGAAACTGGGCCGTCGTGGCACTGCCCTTGATCAGCTGGGAGAGCTCTCGGAAAGCGAATCTGGCGACGAAGAAGAGTTTTTCGATGCCGTCGATGCGGGCGAGGTGGAGCTTGCCGAGATGCCCACCGACCACACCGTGCAGGACGGCAAGGCCGTCGTCGTCTCAGGTCTGGACATAAGTCCCTCGTTCAAGGGCTACGAGAATGGCATCAGACACCGGCTCAAGATGGATGCCGACGACCGTCCCAAGATTTCCCTCTGGGTATGTTTTCCCGGGGCACCACCATGTTCTGATGGACGAGCTAACAGGCAGCAGAGTATTCTGAAATCGATGATTGGCAAGGACATGACCAAGATGACACTGCCCGTGTCGTTCAACGAACCAACGTCGCTCTTGTACCGCTGCGGTGAAGATATGGAGTACGCAGATCTTCTGGACCGCGCCGCCGAGCGGTCCGACTCGATTGAGCGCCTAATCTACGTTGCCGCCTTTGCAGCCAGTGAGTATGCGTCCACCATCGGCCGTGTCGCAAAGCCATTCAATCCTCTGCTCGGAGAAACGTTTGAGTACGTCCGTCCGGACAAGAATTATCGCTTCTTCATTGAGCAAGTCAGCCATCATCCTCCGATAGGCGCGGCGTGGGCAGAGTCGCCCAACTGGACATATTGGGGCGAGTCGGCCGTCAAATCCAAGTTTTACGGCAAGTCCTTCGACATCAACCCTCTCGGCACTTGGTTCCTCAAGCTCAGACCGACGATTGGCGGAAAGGAGGACCTGTACACGTGGAAGAAGGTGACGTCGTCGGTCATTGGCATCATCACAGGCAACCCGACAGTGGACAACTACGGGACCATGGAAATCAAGAACTGGACAACCGGCGAGGTGGCATATGTCGACTTCAAACCGCGCGGGTGGAAAGCGTCGAGCGCGTACCACATCGGCGGCAAGATTTTGGATGCCGACGGCAACGTGCGAGTCAGCCTCGGCGGACGGTGGAACTCGAAGCTGTATGCTCGGCTGACGCCCGGGTTCGAAGCGACGGTAGAAGAGCCCAAGGACAGTGGGTCCTTGCACACTGGCAGCCTGAGCGATCCGAGCCGAGCGTACCTTGTGTGGGAGGCGAATCCGCGCCCGAGCGGCATCCCATTCAATCTGACTCCGTTTGTCCTGACCTTCAACCACATCGACGACAAACTCCAGCCCTGGCTTGCGCCAACGGACTCCAGGCTGCGGCCGGACCAGCGCGCCATGGAGGACGGCGAGTACGATTTCGCGGCGACGGAGAAGAACCGACTGGAAGAGAACCAGCGCGCGCGTCGGCGACAGCGCGAGGCGAGAGGCGAGGAGTTTGTGCCGGCGTGGTTCACCAAGGCCCGGTGCGAGATCACGGGCGAGGACTACTGGAAGTTCAACGGCAAGTACTGGGAGCAGAGGCAAAAGGCGGGACCCAACGGGGACCCAAATTCATGGGCAGGGCTGGAGCCGATTTTCGAGGACCCCCCGGAGGACAAGAATTAATTAGAAGTCAGGCCCAAGCCGTGCTGTAAACGGCGGGGCAGAGGAACGAGCTGGCTCATCAGAGTGTCGGCCCTTGCGGGTAGTGTTTGCGGTCGCCGTCGTTCATTCGCTTGGCCGGCGGGCTGTCCGGGCCGGTGTTCCGTAAAGAATAGCATGCATAATTCATCGCCAACGCACGTGGTTTCGTACTCGTAGATGCTCAGTCCCTCAGGGCCAGCCGGGCGTCCACGTCGACATCCCTGTCGGAATGATGTCGAATTAAGGAGCTGACGAGGTACGGTATTCTCCGCCCCCGCGGCGCGAGGCAGCATGCCGCCTGTTGATTGGCCCCGGGCGGTGCAATCTGGCCGACGGCGCCCATGCTTGGCCCGATTTATTAGATCCCCTTGTTGCAATCCGCAATCCCGCCGTCCCACGCGCTGACAGCCGGTGGTCCCGCCGCCCGCGTTCCCGAGCCTCGGTAACTCTGCGACGACGCTTCGGGACGCCCAGAGGACGGACCCCGTCGATAGATGCTGCGACGACGAATCCAGACATTGCAACATTGCAACTCTCAAGGGTGACCTGCTGCCCATTCTAGAAGAGCGAGGACAGATCCGCATTGTTGCCGCGTCATTTGGTCAGCCGCATTGCTTGGAGGCAGATCGCTGCGAGCCAATCCCCAAGTTCCACCCCGAGAGCGACGCCGCCGACATACGGCGATCGAGGCGAAACCCCCTCGCGCAGGTCGGACTACATGAGCGGCGGGTTCGGCTTCGCTGGCTCGCCGTTTGCACAGAAGCCGTCTTCCGCCATGGAGTCGGACGAGGGCGCCACGCTGCTCAAGCCGGGACCCAAGGATCCCGAAAAGGCGCCGATTGAGAATGTCCTCGAGGTGACGGAGATGGCCGTCCTGGGGCCGGTGAGCGATGCGCACTGTTTCCTCGTCAAGACAAGACCTTGACAACTGACGGACGGCCCAGGACATCTTCACCAACACGCGGCGGCCCTGGCACCCGCCCGGGGCGCGCGGCATCTACGGCGGGTCCGTCATCGCGCAGAGCCTCGCGTCGGCGCAGAAGACGGTCCCGGGCACGTTCCTGGTGCACTCGTGCCACTGCTACTTCCTGCTCGCGGGGTCGGCCGACGTGCCCATCCTGTTCCACGTCGAGCGGGTGCGCGACGGCAAGTCGTTCGCGACGCGCACGGTGCAGGCGCGGCAGCGCGGGCGCTGCATCTTCACCACGACCATCAGCTTCGTGCGCGAGGCGTCGGGCGGCAAGGACCAGGTGCGGCACGCGGTGCCGCTGCCGTCGGGCACCGAGGCGCCGGCCGACGACTGGGACGGCGAGCCCGACTGGGCGCGGTCGGGGCCCTTCCAGAGCCGCAAGATCGAGGTGCTGGGCGTCAAGGACCCCGGCTCGCGGCCCGAGGAGCTCAAGTGCCGGCAGTGGATGCGCGCGCGCGGCGCCATCTCGGCGGCGGGCGGCCACCAGGCGCACCTCAACGCGCTGGCCTACATGTCGGACAGCTACTTCATCGGGACCGTGTCGCGCATCCACCGGCTGTGGCGGTTCCCCTTCGCGCCCGAGGAGGTGCCCGGGCTGGCGGCCGACGTGCGGCGGCGGGTCGAGCAGGTCAACGAGTTCGAGGGCATGGGCTCGCGCGTCGAGGACTGGGTCGGGCGGCCGCGGCAGGGCATGCTGGTGAGCCTCGACCACAGCATCTACTTCCACGCGCCGCTCAGGGTCAAGGCCGACGAGTGGATGTTCACCGAGATGCAGAGCCCGTGGTCGGGCGACGGGCGGGGCCTCGTCACGCAGCGCATGTTCTCCAAGGACGGCACGCTGCTGGCGACGTGCGTGCAAGAGGTATGTCCGCTCCTGGTGCGCTCTCCCGAAAGGAATCTGACTGGGTGGCTGACTCCGGGGGTGCAGGGCGTCGTGAGGCTGCAGCAGGACGGGAGCGAGAAGAGCGCCAAGATGTAGCGGCCCTGGGTTACGCTCGGGACGAAGAGGCATCGAGGCCGGCCCGCCGCGAAGCTGTGGCCGCGTGCTTTTTTACCTTTAGATTGGGGTTTGGCGTCAGTCAAGACAGCGTCGTGCAAACACGGTTGTTCCATCACCTTCAGGCAGCGAGGCAAAAGTGGAATGAGTGATGCATTGCCTCGTGGCATGTGTAACGATCTATAGTATGGCGTGGTAGTATGTGTAACCATCGATGGCGGCTCACGGACAGTGGAAATATGGAACGCTTGTGGGCGCATTATTGCCCCGTATACGGAGTACAGATGAGCCTGATATATCGCGTTGTACTTGGCGAACAGTCCGGCAAAGGCTACCTTAGTTAAGGAAAGGCAGGGCAAGGCAAGGCAATGTCCGTAAGGCAAGACAGGTACTTCCCCTGCCAATCCTGTCATCCTCCGGCCTGGCAGGCGATGAAAGGGTTCCAAAGTGACTTCGGACGTGTTCGGAGGCTGGCGGTGAGCCGAGTGCTGTCTAATGCTTCGCAGCACAGGTAAGTTAGGTGCTTGGGTGCCTATGGCATGGAGTCTTTCTTGGGGAATCCCCGGTATTATACGGAGTACAAAAGCAGAAGGTGCTTACTCTGCGGGCGGTAGGTACCTTCCAGATGAGACATATGAGTACAACTACGTGGTCGTCATTGGCTCCCCAACTCCCCCCACACAGGCAACAATCTCGTGCAGTACGACTGCACCAGCGACGAATCTTCCGACGTTCTAACTTATAGCATCGTATGTCCCGCGGGCCGTCCGCCCACCACTCGTCTCGCGAGGATCGAGTCCACAGCGAGGCGGACATGGCGCTACGGGCGCTACGGGCGACTGTGGCTGTGGCTGCTTCGGGGCACCGGCAGTGGCGCCGGGCGATGAACGCGGGCGAAATCCACCAGCGGGGGAAGGGTTGAGGCTCTTGAGGCCCTCGATGAGTCGACATCGCTACTTGTTCAGCCCCCCCCCCGGCAACTTCCCTTCGCGGCGCACGATGCAACGGTACGATGCCGCCCATCGTCACCCTCATCTCCGCTCGGCCATCTTTGCCTTCTGCGCCCCGATGCTGGTGCCAACTGCAGCGCGCCAGGCGAATGAGGCTCCGCGCCCCCCCTCCAGATCGTCGTCCCCCGGCCCACCCACACACGGGAAGTACACGCGAGTTTCCGTACGAGCGCAACAAGCCGCATCTCAGCCTCTCCGAGCAGAGGCGTCAGGACGCCCGCGCCGAATTTGTGCGCGACCCCTGGCGCGCCGTCCATGCGTGATTCGCCTAGCGTCCTTCCCCCCCCCC
>JALHCF010000026.1:0-141326 GCA_024341135.1 Tolypocladium album | reverse complement strand
GCGAGAGAGAGAGAAGAAAAAAAAAAAGAGGTCGAGAGTGAGGGAGGGAAAAGCCGGACGGGGACAGACGAGAGCCACGACAATTGTTCTTATGCTCGCGCGGAAGCACGCTTACGGGCGAAGAGAGTTTCGGACGACGAGGCCGGAGGCTGGAGGCTGGAGGCCCGGCGCTCGTCTCGCGCGAGGCGCAATGCGCAGGCACAGGCACGGCGCACGTCGAGCAAACCTAAACGAAACGGACGTGGAAACCCCCAACAGAGCGCGCGCGCGCGCACGCATGCACGAAGCGGCCGCGGCGAGGGAGTGGCCGGCCCTCTCGAGGTGATACAGAGGTGTGTGTGTCTCCAGACTCGTCCTAGAACCTACCTCGATGTAAAGTACCTTACGTTAGGTAGGAACGGAGCATTGAGTGCAGCCAGTCGGCTACGGGGTACGGGCGCGATACTTGGTGGATGGCATATGCGCGACAGAATTGGAGGCGTCGCGGCGGCCGTGCAGGCAGTTACGGGGGTATCGCGAGGTCCTGCGCTCCCTCACCCTCACCCTCACCCTCAACCTCCTCGCCCTAACCACTGCCAACCACCACGCCAACCCACCTCATGCAGGTCACGCGTGGGTGGAGCCGGTGCCGCCCGGGCTCTACGAGTACAAGAGGCGAGTTGACAAGCTACTCGCAAGGAACCTACGTCTGATGCGCCTCCCCCCAAGCCACCGAGCTTCTTCCACCTTATACACGTCAGACTACGCCAGCAGGCCTCTCCGCTGTCCGCATCTCTCGGAACGCTCCCGGGTGCCGCCAACCTTATGCGCTCATTCTTCGCCTTCGCCCGGCTCAGCGAGCTGGGCCGTGTCGCGTGCTGCCTTCGGCTTCGGCCACGCGTGCCGTCGCCGTGCTCGTAGACGCCGAGGGGGCAGAAGGGCCAAGCTTCATCTCCACCCCCAATATCACCATCGCATCCATCGACGGCCCCTTGGCTTGACAGCCGACCCAACGCTGCGCCCACCAACATGCTGAGCTTGCCGTCGACGCCGGCAGCCCTTGCTTTGCTGCTGGTACCTCGCACCGCGGCAGAGAGAGACAATCACACACGCCGCACGGCATCGCTTGCTTCCTTGCCGTCCCCTCGCCTCTCTTGGTGCGTCACGCCCACAGAACAGTACGAGCGCACGACTGTAAGATTATCACGGCGCGCATCCTGTCTCTGCCTCTCCGAGCTAGCCGGCTCCTTGTGTCAGGGGAGAGCCCGCGAGCACACGGCGCGGGCACGACTTGCTCGCATCTTAGCGATCGTGCCGTGTGTCCAGGTGCCCTCGAGGTCGCCCCCAGTCGGACGCCTCCCTCCGGCCACGCTCCAGTGTTTGACCGGCTCTATGCTTCTATGTTTGTCCGGCAACGCCCCCATCTTTCGCCCCGTCCATCTGCCGGGCACGCCGGCCATTTTTGCTTTTCCCTGCCTGTGCTTCCATCAGACCCCAACATCGACCACCCATCCGTAGCACCAAGCGGTCCGTACATGTGTACCAAGCAGGCCAAGCATCCAAGTACCGCCTATCTGATCGATTCGCGTGTGCAGCCCGACCCGCAGCTAACCGCTCCTGGCACTCCTCAGCACGCGTGTCTCACCCCCGGCCGTGCCCCTGCCCACCACCTCATGTTACCCTGTTGGACGAAGCGAGGGGCGAAACCAAGATGCGATTTCCCGCCCTCGATGGCCCGCCCTTCGGGCCTGTCCATATTTATTAGCCCCTCGTCGCCCTCGAGCTCCTGGCGGCAATGCTTAATCGATAGTTCACCCGTTTGCCTCCTCCGCGGGTCCCGCCCTCCTCGCTACTCGAAACGAGCATAGCCTTGATCGGCCCGCTGCAATGGCCGGGCGATGGGCCGGGGACCTGAAGCGCAAGTGTCTATCCAGGCGACGGCGGCAGAAACAGCCAGTCCGTTAAAAGCTATGACATGTGCCACCTGCTACCCATTGTCGGGGGCAATCGCCCGGAGGCGCGTGGTATCATCAGGCGATGCCTTCGCCTAGTTACAAGCGACACGGTTACAGGCGGGAAGGCGACTAATGCCAGCCGTCGCCGAGCGGCATGCATTCGCCGACAGAACACAGGCGATCCCCAGACACTGTGAGCGTCCCGGTCCGTGGAACGCGTAGATTGCCAGAATCGCCACTCCCGCAGCCAGACGGGCCGTCTGGAATGCTCAACCGCCTCGCTGCCTACGAGCCCAACGGTTCACTTGCGGCCCGACTCAGACTCATGGTGCCACTCTGACGTCGTGCCATGCCTGATGACCAACCCGTCGTCGTTTTTAAGATATATCGTACAGAGTACTCCGTAGTCTGTAGACTTGGCCAAACTAGTCCGTAGAGTCTTTGGGAAGATACTGAGATTGGCAATATGCCAGCGGTGAGGGCACGAAAAGAGTGGAAGATCTGCACCGTTGAATGCCTGCCAGCAGACCCCGCAAGATTGCAATCACTTCTCGGCCAATAACTTTGCGCTCCGTCCAGCCCGTACGCTAGCCGCAGTTGCAGTCTGGCGCTGTGTGTAAGTGATATCATGCCTCATCCGAATGGTTTGTCTCTCAGTTTCGCGCGCTCTTCTTATACGTTTAGTTCTAGACCGATTGTCCGCTAGGCCCATTTCACCAACTCGCCACAGTCCTGCTGCAATTTACGATGTAGCATCGTTGCGCAGTCTTAGACAGCTGTTGGCGGGTCTTTTTCTCGCAGCAGCATGCCACGACATGCACGACCAGAAGAGAGAAGTCGGTCTGCGGTTCTCGAGCGTGGTCCTGTCAGTTGGACCGGGACGTCTCGGCGGCTCCTTGTTATCGCCTGGGGATCTCGTGATTCACTTGAATCGGAGCAACGTGAAAAGTGAAACGTTCATCATTGTTTCTCCGGACCGGGCTCAACGCCACTCGGGCATGCTCGTCGGTGGTTCTGTGGGGCTATGAGGCTGCCTGATCGTAAAAGACAGCTTCTGGCAATGTCGACGTCTTCGTCGATGCCACTGCCGTCACCAGACAGCTTCATCCCCAGGTTCTGTGTCACGCTTTGAGGCAACGACTCCTGCCGTGCGACGCTTGTCTCATCAGCGGCAAACCACGTTCTAGCCCGACAGCCGGATGACTTGCAGGCGGGTGGCTCGTGACGTTGGGCCTCTGCGAAGCAGCCGTTGCTGCGACGTAGCTGGTTGAGACTTGCACGGCTGGCGGCTGAGCTCGCGCGCCTGAGTTGGTATGGCGGGCAGCGGTGAAAGGAGCGCTGGGTGGTGGCCTGACGTCGCAGCGCAGATCAAGGGAAGACGCCCGACTGCCGACTTGCGGCAAAAGGCCGACTGGTGACTGGACGGAGCGGACATGACCACGATGGTGTGGTCGTGACGGAGCCATGCTCCTCGACGAACGTGGTGTTCCTGGGACTCTGTTGGCTGCGAAGGCGATTAAGCGCCGGCGCAGTGGCCGTTGTGGGAGGAGCGAGACAGACGCCACGCAGCAAGCTGGCCTCGCTGCCCAAAGAGGACAAGACGATGCCGCCGGACGTGGACTGACTTTTTGTTGAGGTGGTGAGCGCGGGATTGCAGGCGGTGTAGGGTAAACGCCGAAGCCGTCTCGAAGCGTTCTCGTATCTTGTACCTGCGAGAGGGGTCGTCTGAGGTCATGCGGCGGTCTGGGACGTGTTTGAGGCTCCGGACGGTCGACGAAACTTTGTTTCCCGGCCGCCTTCTCCGTCCGTGCTCTGGCCGGGACGACAGACACCCGTGCGGGCGAGCAGAGACGGAGCCTTGGCAGGGGTTGGATGAGGTGAGCGTCGACATGCGAGAGCCAAGGCACGCAGCCAATGAAGCGCGCGCGAGGAGCTTGCAGACGGAGCCCTTCGCTCGCAGGCTAGCGGCCCCGTCCGCTGCCGGGGCCTCTTAGCCAGGGGCACCAGGATGGCGATGGGGTTTGATTGGCGGCACCGCCCGCTGGGGCGCCCTGCAGCGGCCAATGGCGGCGCCGCAGGCCCCCCGCACCGCACGCGAGCTCGCTGCTAGGCGCTGCCCTCATTTCCCGCCGTCCGATGGCAACCTCTGGCGGCCCTGGCGGCGCTCCACAGCGCTTTGTTGCTCTGCTGAGCCCCCCTCTGGCTGGTCTCCCCCATGTCCCCCCTGCGCCTGCGTCTCCTCGTTTGCTTTTCCCTCTCCTCTGGTGCGTGCGAATCTCTGTTCTTCAACATTTCGTCGTCGTTGATCGGCAGCTTCGAGGACGGACGCATTCCCTTGCGCTTCCTCCGCCGCCGTCCACTGTTTCTCCTTGCACGCTCTCTTGATATCGCGAAATCCCCTGCCTGGACCGTCGGCTTCATTCTTTCAGCCCGACCGTC
This sequence comes from Tolypocladium album, assembly GCA_024341135.1. Classification (NCBI taxonomy): domain Eukaryota; kingdom Fungi; phylum Ascomycota; class Sordariomycetes; order Hypocreales; family Ophiocordycipitaceae; genus Tolypocladium; species Tolypocladium album. Next base: position 136,953 of record JALHCF010000026.1, on the reverse strand, counting down.
CGTCCAGTCCTTCGGCTCTGCCAGCACGCTTCTCCTCGTTCCGGCTGGGTAGTCTGCAGAACACGCACAATCCGACACGAAGTCGCCCTGCTAGCCAACTATTGTCATGAGTCTTTGACGACTTTCGAATTGACCCCTTCTGCATCTGGCGCAGGTGAGTCTGCGAGATTCCTGCCCTCCCCCCGCCTGCGACACCTGTTGGCATTGTTGGCATGGAATGCGTCCCCCCCCTCGGGAAGGCTGGGCGTGTCGCACTTGCGCACGCGAGGCAAGCCCCCTTCGCCAAGCACCGACCCCTCGAGGGAATGCGGGCGAGTCGTCGACTCGGACATATTGGACTGCCTCAAGTGGAATCTATTTCAATTCAATGCAATACTGACGTCGACGACTGGTCGTAGGCCTTCCCTTCATTTTTTACGGACAACGGCACCCTGCCCTTGCCATATATTTCAGCCCGCCATGGCTCCCACCGACTTCCTGCGTCGACCCATACTGAGCCCCTTCGTCAAGGGTGACTCCATTCTCTCCCGCGCCGCCGAGATGCCCGCTTCAGACACAGCAGCCAAGCCCTGGAGGCCCATTGTCCTGCCCGGCGACAGTCACATCGTCATCCCCTCGTTTGCAGAGATCACCCGTCGCGGCAACGACGACAGCTCCGACAGGATGATCAACATCATGCTCGTCGTCCTCGGCCTCGTCTTCTTCGCCCTGATCCTCGCCTCCCTCCTCTTCCTCTTCCGTCGCCACCGCCGCCGCACCCAGCAGCGCATGCAGGGCCTGCCCAGCTACAACGAGACCAAGCAGACGCCCAACCCCCGCGGCCTGACCATCGAGACGTCCCACAACGGCCGGTCGAGCATCCTTTACATTGGCCGCGACGGCCAGCCCATGCTGCAGAACCCCAACTCTCCGCCTCACTCGCCCGACAACGTCCCCGAGATTCACATCACCTTCCCGGACGAGCATGACGACCAGGGCCGTGCCAAGAGCGGCCGCGTCCTCGTCGTCCGCGTCGGCGACAACGCCACCATAGGACTGGAGCCTATGCACGAAGAGGAGCAGCTGCCGGCGTACGAGAAGGAGGCCAAGGGGCAGTTCCAATCCATCGACATGGACCAGATTGGCGGCCTCAAGGAGAAGGATCGCACGCTCTTCCAATAGCGAGCCCAATCTTGATTCTCAGTCTTTCATTCATCGCTCTACACACCTCTCCCGCCCGCCACCGTTTGACCTGGCGACTGCATTCATTGCCACCCCTTGGATATACACCGCTGCCATCAGGCGCGACAACGGACTGATGTTTTCGTCTTCGGACTAACGGTTGCATGCTCGTCTTAGCGTGCAGTTTTGGATCTTTGAACATTTCTTTTTCTCTTCCCACCAACATTCTTATGAACGACACAAAACACGTCATGTGTACCCGGCATGTTATCGCCCTACCTCCTCGGCACTTGTCGCGACCGCTGCCACCTTCCCCGGCCCGCCCATCAAGCAAAGAGTACCGGCCAAACAGGAGCGGGTCACGTACATAAAACCTAGCAGCCTCGCTATTGCGACGGAGGGAACTTAGCTTACCCTCGGTCATGCGCAAGCCACATAGGGCGTCCCTTTCCGTACGGGTGGTATAGTTGTATATTCAGTAGTGTATAATTTTACAGGAGTACTCTTGCTTGTTTGCTTGCCGGTTCGATGATCCCTGTCTTTCACTCTCGCCACCGTACTGTGCTTGACGCCTTTGACGTCCCAAAGGGCGCCTCCATGCGGGGGCGGGGTCCACGTCTGGTCAGAGGTTGTCTGTCTGTCGGAGGTTGGGCCGTATCCGTACATTCCAGCGCCCCCAATATCCCGCCATCCCGCCAGCCACCGTCGCCGTGTTTATCCTGCGTCATTGTTTACGCGTATAACGCACATGGCATTTAGCCTTTCCCTTGCAACCCAGACAATGTCTGCGGCCCGCCAGCCTCCTGGGTGCGTGTGGCGTCACGCGCAATGACGACGCATTTCCGCCGAGCCAAGAATAGCTCCTGGTCATGGCTCGCAGTGAGGCACTGACATCGGCCCATGCGCAGTACCGAGGCAACACTAGGTACGCTGGGTAAACCAGGTACGTGAGTACCCTAGGCAATTGGCGGTGAAGAAAATGTCCTCGACTGTGGTATACAAGATATTGAGTACACGAGAAGCATGCAACGCTCCTAGCCAGCGATACTCTCTCCCAGCGCCGAAAACGACCCATCCGTACCCCACGCTTTTTGACACATGTCCATACCCGTAGCCATTTCCCAAGTGCCACTGCCGGACTGATAACAAGAAACCCGGTGCCGTGTCTGGTTCAGTACACGGTGCAATCCCAATTCGTTTCGTGGCATGCCAGTGGCTCCGTTTCTCTCGTTTCGCATTCATTGAGCATCCGCGTCGCTCATCGTAAGCATTCGGTGCCGTCGATCATCACCCCATCCCGAGATCAACTGCCGTGCTTGTCCCTGGCCTGACCAGGGTGTCTTTTTGCACAACCTTGTACGCTGTGGCAAAACGACGGACAAGACTGCGATTTCTGGCTCCTCTACAGAACCCTGTGCCATTGAGATGAGACGTCTCTTTCAGGTGTGAGACGTTTTGAGGACGCGTCGCGGTCTGAACAAGATCCCCGTTCATCCAAAGGGGCTCTGTTGCCCATAATTCTTCTGCTCGCCTGGCCCATTTGCGTACTGGGCTTGATATCCATCCATCAAAACGCCCTGCTGCGCCATCATGAAGACCGGACCCGACCCCGGCGGGGCCTGTTGATACATGGCAGGGTCTATACCGCCGTTCATCTGCAGCATTGGCATGTCGTTCGCCGACATCGGCGCGTTGCCGTCTGGCAACGCTCCCGTCAAATCCGTCAGCCCCAGCGTCGTGTTGTCGCCGGCGTACATTGTCGCCATCTCCGATGGGTCCGCCGCGGCTGTTCTGGCTTGAGCGAGGAGGATCGGTATGCCGGGGGTGCCCGGCTCGACCATCATGCCGCTTGTTTGCGGATTTGAATACGGGAATACCTCGCCCATGGAGGTATGAGAGGAACGAAGCCAATGGTCTGGGATTGGCGAATTGACGGCGTGGTGCCTCGTGGGTTCGTCTATGTTGCCTGCAGCAATGCTCTCCAGCAAAGACCCTGACCCGAGCACGCGTTCGTGGCCGTCCATCGTTGGGACAAGCATCGTATCGGCAGGTCTCTGCTCTGCCACCCTCCCAGTCTTTTCGAACTCGTCCACTAGGGATTTGTTATGGTCGTACTTTCAAAGGGTCGAGTTAGTCAAACCGAAGATGAGCGGCAAAAATAACGAATACGATGGCTTACCGCCAGCTGTGCTATCCTCAGTATCCCGCACCACGGCTCTGTCATGCGTTGAATCGACTGTACGAGGAATCGCATGTGGGCATCGTCAAGTTTCCCAGGCATCCTCCACAATGGTGCCGTTGTCTCTTTGGTGATGTCGCGGTAGAGTTTATGTTGTGTTGCTATCAAGAGCACCCGGGCAGCGGTCGTCCCCAACTGGATCGTGGAATAATCACCCGCCAGCTCGAGCTTCCCTGTGTCGGCCATCTGGTCCACCTCATTCTGCACAGCGTCGCAGAAGCGACCGAAGGACATGGAGTGAGCGACGGCTTGCTTCTGAGACCTCGCTATGAACTCCCGAGGCAGCTTTCGGAGAACCCTCACGGGAACCGTTTCGTTCTGGCAGGGCAGGAAGACTCGGTACAGGTCGATGTGGCTGCCAGCGAGGTGACAGTGGAGAAAGACGTAGCCAGGACGCTCCGGCATTGCCATGTAGCGCGTGACGCTCGCATCGCTGAGGAGCACGTCGGTGGGTAGGGAGGCGTGGTACCGGGTGAGTTCATTTTGCAGCGCATTGATGTCGGCCATGACCTTGGACGCATCGATGTGGCGGCCATCGCCCGAGCATAGGTTGTTGATGGTGCTGCTTCCTGTCAGAAAACCACGCAGAGCAACGCCCGGCCTAAGTTGGGGATGCAGCTTACACTTTTATGCGATGCCGAAGATCGATGAGGCGGATCTGATAAGCATGCAGGTTGATGGTGCTAGGGGGGGTGGCCGGCTTGTCATACAGCCTCTCGGCAACCACAGGTCGGTTCTCGCGGAACGCGGCCTCGTCGCAGGGCAAAGGTATTTTCATATGCTCGGCCCGGCAGGAGATGTAGCCTTCGAAGCCATCGGCAAGGACACGATCGATGTGGAAGAAATGCCAGCCAATTCGGCGAAGCGATTCCTGTTGTATGAAGGTCCGGCCCCGCGGCAGGACGTGCCAGTTGATGCGGAGGCCCAACATGAGCCTCGACGCAACGCCAAAGCACTGCCAGACTTTGGTGATGGAGCCTTCGATGACGTTGTAGGTGAGGTTTAGGGCAAAGAGAATGAGCTGGCCGTCGGAGAACTTGGAGACATTATTGAAGAGGCACAGCTCGAGGATGGTGCTGCATCGCTGGCCGAAATCGCGACCCTCCTCGTGAGGGTTGACGAAGAAACTAGCCACGGCACATATGCCGGCGGCTTGGGCCGCGTCAAGCGTACCTTCCTGCGCTGGCGTGTCAGCTGGACGAGGCGACGTTTGTAAATTAGAGCATCCGAACCTGGATTGCCCGACAAGTCTCTCCTGGGTGGATAAATCCTTGAGAGGGTAGCCAGTACATGTTGTCCATGTAGGCATCCACATGCCGCAAGAGCAAGTCCTTGCGAGCGAGGAGGTCCCTGCGAATATGTTGTCAGTAGGAGGTCCCCTGCAGCTGGCTAAGAACTATAGACGTACTCGGCAGCAAGATTGGTAGTCTCCTTCAAAAAGGCAAAAGTCCCGGCACTATCGTTGCTGCTGCTAAGGGTAGGGCTGACGATGCCGTCCGATCTGTTGGCGGATCCTGGCGTGGACGGGTTGTTCCCGCTGCCTTTGGTCGAGTTCTGGATGCGGACGTTGGTGAACTTGCGTTTCGCGGGCGTGTACTCGCAGGCGAGGTTCGCCGCCTCGCACCGCTTGCACCGGGGCAAGTCCCCCGAGCATTTTGTCTTGTGAGAATGGCACTGGCTGCAGGCCCTCTGGGCCCTCTTCCTCAGCGTACCGGCCTCCGTGTGACTATGTGACGGGGTGGTCCTGGAGACTTTTGTTCGGCCAGGGATCAGTCCTGGAACGGAGCGCAATAGTGAGCGGAAACCGAGCGGCTTACCTACGGCTTCCTCCTCCTCCTCTGCGGTGGTGAAGTTGCAAGCCAGGTCGAGCCTGGAGCAATTCGTGCAAGGTCCGTTGCCAGGGTTGCCAGAGCATTTCACCTGGTCGTTGTTAGTAGAAGCTAGATGGAGGCAATGAAAAATGGCACATGAGCGCAACGGTGTTCCCTTGTCTAAACGACAAGTCCACACGAAGCAGGGATGAGAGTCTTGGGACTTCAACTCACCTTGCGTAAGCGACAGGTGCGACAGCAATCGGACATGATGGGGGCGGTCCGGCGGCGTTTCGTCGGCGGCGACACGGACCCCGACGAAGCAGCAGCGGCAGCGGCGGCATTAGCCGTGGAACTGGCAGACGCGAGAGCCGCCGGCTTGTCAACGTCGCGGGCGGCCGGCGGATCCATGTACGGAGAGGTCGAAGGCGAGGGACCGGGTGAGGGCGAAGGTGAAGGGAGGCATCAGGAAGGGTCGAGGGCAGCCCGGGGGGGATGGGGTGCGAGCGGATTGGCGAGGGCTGCGGCGACGACACGAGCTCCAGGAGAGGTGAGATGTGAGATGGGCCGGGTGAGGTGCGGCGATGATTCGTGAGTGACGAAGTCGTCGTTGCAGAGGAGAGGAGAGGAGCGCAGCGTGACCGTGAGGCAAGGTAGGGTTCCAGGGCTCTGGCCTATGGCTGGCGGGCGGATGGGTCCAGGCCGGCTCTCGCCCGACGGTACCGAGCCCGCGGGAGGAGAGGGCGAGGGGGGGAGGGGGGAGGGGAGAGGATAGAGCCAACGAGCGAGGTGTGACGACGACAACGTCGGTGGCGATCCCAAGCCGCGAGGGCCGGCGAAGACACGGCACCCTGCACGGGTATAAACACTGGGCCGTCGGGGTGGAGCCGCCCCAGTCAAAGTGCCCACGCTCGCGCGCGCAGGCTGTGCCATATCCGGGCGAGGACGGACGGACGTAAACGCACTCACACCTGGCCTCCGAGCACCACATTCCATTTTCCCCGACTACTACTACGAGTAAGTGTGCGCACTCGATCGTGTTGCCCCAGCGAGAGCCGCGAGCTGAGGCGACTCGGCCCCTGCCCCTCGTGGCCTCGTCACCGTCGTACATTCGAGGACAGCCTGCCAGGCGGGACGGAGAGGGAGCCCGATGACTCTGTCAGCCGGTCTTTAGGCGCAAACTCCGAAGCTCGCCCAGGCTGCCGTCCAGTGGGAAACTCCGGCCGCCAGCCAGTCCGCGCTGCGTGCGAGCGAGATGCTCTTATATTAGGCTAAGTGCCTTGGCATCCATGCTCCTCCGTTCGAAGCCCGCGGAGCAGCGATGGAATCGTCGAGCATTGGCGGAGTTGCGGGCGCTCAGTAAGCAACCGGGTCCAGCGGGACGGATCCACGGCGGCTTCAGCAAGGGGGTAGGGCGCCTCTGAAGCTATGAAGCTCGCGCTGCGCCGGCGTGCTCTAATGTGACGTCGCCGCCCTAAGGCAGGCAGCCATTGTGTTTTCGCCTCTCCATCGTCCGCGCGCTCATGCTCTCGCTCCCAGTCGCTCCACGCTCATACCCTTCTCGTAATCGATTCAAATGCCGCGCACCCAGGTCCAGACGCGGCTGCCGAGGTGCAACAAAGACTCGGCAGTCGGGAGAGACCTGCGGGACCCTGGCAAGCCTGGCTGGTCCGTGGCGGTGGGGACAGTGGGGGCATCAAGCCAGCCCTTCGCGGAACAAAGTGCGGTGCGCGCGGAATCTGATCCATCGGCCATATATGGAGACCTGCGCCGTCAGCCACAGACACACCGTCCTCGTCGCGCCCTCTCTCGGTCCCTGCCCGGGAGCACGAACATGTCGTCCTCAGGAGGCCGAAGCTGAGGCTGACGGGCTACATGTACTCGCACCTTATCCAGACTCATGTTCCAGACCGAAACATGCAGCCCTGGCGCACCCCCGGCCTCACCCTTGGATGCGTCCCCAAAGCTCCGTATTCGCTCTGTCTTCTTGGCTTCAGCGTTGAGAATCAGCGTTGAGAATTAAGTTGCTTGGCGAACGTCGCGATTGGAAGGGCATGTCCCGGACCCTGGTGCTCAGCGCAGCGTCTTGGCTACGAGTTGCCCGTTTGAAACCGCCGACAGCCGGGCTGGCTGGGGACGACGGGTGGGTACGATGCAACCTTGTCCATCGTCAGCATGGTCAGAAAAACGAAAGACGCTGGCAAGTTTACTCCGTACGGAGTACACTTCGCGGTATTGCACCAGGTGCAGGAGCAGCGGCATGAATCCATCAAAATGCCCAGCCACTGTTAGTACTTGAATGGACCAACCACGGCTCACAACGGTCCTGGTAGATTTGGCGGATGTCGCGTAAAGCCATTGTGTTATGGAGATGGGCGTTGATACAAAGGTGGATACTGCGGGGCCACAGCAGAAGTGCCAAGGGCGTGACTGCGAGTAGTCTCATGTTGATGAGATTCCCCTGTAAAGCTGCATGGTATAAGCTTGTCGTAAAGAATGCCGATATCGTTCTTGAGAGACGGCGTACGAGAGGCACGGCGTCAGAGTATTCTAACACACCAATTAAAACAACTCGTCTTCAACACACGATGGTCAAGCTGAACGGTACCATGACGGCAAGGTTGGAGATTCGGGTGCCGTGACCTAGCAGTCAACCTGGTCGTCGTCGTCCAGCTGAGCAACATTTTCCAGGTGAATACTGTTCTCAAATGATTTTTCGCTTGGTATATGGCTGAAGATTTTGGCCAGCGAGCTCTCGTGAAGACACATGCCGGTGGTCCATGATGGGGTGCTCGTTCGGAAAGTCGACTAAGTCGGTGCATCCTCGGGCTCCGCTCAAAGTGATGCGAGATGGATTGCCGCTCGAAGTGGTCATTCTTCTCACCATGGGACGAGTTGGAGTTTATTTGGCGCTAGGCTTGAGCGAGGAGAACCGACCCAAGCCTGCCAAGTAAGGGGAATCACGCGAGCAGGAAGGCGCGTCCAGGAGATCAATCATCAGGGACTGCTAGCGCGGTACCCAGTGCTGGAGCGACTCGTGAGCCATACGGGAGCTCCAACTTGCCGAGAAAAGAGCGCACGACCGGATCCAATGGGCGCAAGAGTTTGACTACGAGGAGGATCGCCACCGAGTCCCTAGCCCTTCACGCGACGGGTGGCCGAGGACGTCGGCGTCTACCTACCTTACCGTAGGTAAGGTACCATAAGGTACCTATAAGGTAGATACCAGGCTGCTACTAGGGGCGGTGACAACTAGGCGGTAGCGTGTTTATGCCGCCAACCTCAGGAGGTGGAGGGGGTTGCGACGAGGTGATGGCGCGACGAGGGCTCAAGAAACAGGAGAGAGCGCAGGTGACCACGGGAGAGTGACGCTGCGCGAAGAAGCAGAGTTTATTGACGAAGAGCATCTAGCTTAGGGAGAGTAAGCGGTGACGATAAGAGAGAGAGTAAGAGGTAGCTCGGGAGAGGGGCCAAGCCACCACACGCAGAAAGCAAATGCGGAGCCGTGTTGTGGCGGCGTGAACTCGTCGTTGCTGGCCCTTGTGCTTGCTCTTGACTCTCGTCACAACCTCTCGAGTAAGGTAGAATAGGTACGATCACGAGCGGACGAACCTGCCGGGGGTCTCGTAGGAGACAGACTTCGGGCCTTATGGAGGATCAACCAAGCAACCTGAACATACCGCAAGGTCACAGCACATATAGAAAGCTTCTCTGGTGTTGACGAGGTACCGCACAGTTGGGTCACGTTTGCTCTACGTACGACCAACTCATCTCTACTGCTGAGCAAGGGGAACGCTGCGGCTGAATGAAAAGTTTCTCGGCATAAAGGTAACTGAGGGTTCCACGATTATCCCACGTCATTTTCTGATGGGTCCAAAAATACAGTATTACTCCCGCTCGTTGCTTGTTGCTAGCCATTGCTTGTGTTGTCCCGACAGAAAGTGCATGGCCCATTTTGCCCCAAGACACGACATCACCCTCTCTTTTGCCTCCCTTAGTGTGAGTGACCAGCAGAGACGGCGTGTTCACGAGCTCGTACACACAGGCCTCCCGACAAACGTCGGCGCCGCCTTAGGACACATGACCTGTGTGCGCAAGCAGCACTCATCCTCGTCTCTCAACTTGCACACTACTCTTCTTCTGGCGATGTCGCATCAGCATCACGGCGACAACCGGACCGGCCCTTGCGATGGTGGCACGCACCCGGCGGCGACGTGCCGGGCTCCTCCTTGGACGGCATCCGGTTCGGCACCTGTGCGGCTGGGATCGGGTCCGGCGTGTGGGGGGCGTTGGGCCCGCCTGGCGGCGGCGGCGGCGGCGCCGCCCGCGCGGTCGCTGAGTGCACGGTCCCGGGGCGCGTGGTGGGCGGCAAGTCGTCGAAGATGATGGGCGCGTTCTTAGGGCACATGACGGCCGCGCAGACGCACTCGGCCTTTTTGATCTTGAAGGTGCACGCGATCGCCTCGCGGTTGACGTCGCAGCAGCAGCATGCGTCGCCTGTGGGCGGGCTCTTGGCCGGCTGCGCGAGGGCCGCTACGCCGAGGTAGCCGACGACGATGCTGGCGAGGATAGAGAAGCGCATGTTGGTCCGCGGTTGAAGGTGGTGTGCAGGATCGCGACTTGGAGCACCTTGCTTTTTCTGCTCCCTTGACCACGTGCCCTGTGATGGACAAAAATGACGGACGGTGATTTGCTCTGCAGCGAGGCGGAAGGCGAGCGACGTTGAGGTGTTTGATATGAACGGGAAAGAGTAGAGAGTATGAAGGTGATGGCAAAGATGAAGAAAAAAAGAAAAGGGCAGAGAGAGGAGGCGACGCGTCCTTTATGTATGCAGTGAGCAGCATCGTGGCTCCTGCTTCGCGAGAGGCAAAAAAGTAATACATTTCCCCAGTCGCGCCTCCGAGCTCCGTCGGCGAATACGCCACCGCTCCATTCCACCGGAGTGAATCTCTTGATTCACAGCTCACGTCCAGGCACGCTTCACCCCATCCCCCCCTTCGCCCACCCGAGCAGCTTCGGCCTCTTTCCAACGTCAATGTCTCTCATCGCACCGTGGGTGCTTCCATCTATTTTGATCGCAATGAGACCTCCACGCGGGAAACGGCCGAACGCCACATCAGCTGGAGCGCTGTTTCTCCTTCATTAAGCTTAAGGTACCTAGGTAGCTCCCAGAGCCCTTGCGCGTCTCGGCTCCGCTGCTGCCGTGCGAGGTTGCACAAGGCCAACTGCCGTTGATGCCTAATGCTGAGATACCCCGAACGGACTGCAGGCAGGAGATGGGACCCTTCATCGTCGAGCGCCGCTCTCTCGCCTCTGGCTGGCTCGAGTTGTCCCCGTATTGACCAAGACCTCTGTTCATCATTTGAGTCAAAATTACGCCGAATCGCAGTAATGCTGTTGGGTATTTTTAGACTAGGGAGAACGTGTGCGTTGGCGAGTGCCGCAGAGGTGTGAAGATCCGAGACTGCGTTACATCGTGGCTAGACGATTACGATATATGAGATTTGCAAAAGCCATCCAGCGAGCGTGGACGCAATGGCCGCAAGTCTCTAGCAATACATTACGTGCCTGGAATAGCAATCGCTTCGACGTCCAAAACAAAACATGTTCTCACTTCGTAAACTCCTTCCTGTTTGTGTGCCATCGTGTCGCTCTATTGCTTTAGTCCTCTGGCAATCTTCGCCTTGCTACCTTATTATCGTACCTGCCGTGTAGCTACCATGCATACAAGCGGCTCGGCGCCGGGAGCCATGCTATCAACAGCAATCTCAAGAAATCTTCAATCCGTAATAGGTACTTCTTCACAGGTTCATCAACCATCATCCATCGCCTATACTTGCACAAACCAAAGACTGAACGCCCATCCCAGAATGATACAAGTGAGCAAAAACCAGGCCGACTCGTCACCTCGGCACTGGCAGCACCGGGTAAAGCGATGGCCCGCATTCCTTAGGGCTAATAGGTTGCTCGGAAGGGCTCTTGGGGCTCTTCACATCAACGTCCATGGCATCTCCATCCCTTCTGTATTTGTCTTCGGGGACGTTGCCATCCTCCATGTACTCCTTGCGTTCCAGGCGGCGACGGACGTACTCCCGCAGAGATTCAATGACTCGCATGTTCTCGAGCCAGCGGTCGTATTGCTCCTCGCGCTCCTTGATGGACTCGGTGTCCGACTCGGAAGAGGGCGAGCCAACCGAGGCCGCCGAGTCGCCAGCCTTGGGGGTGGTCTTGCCTGCATCCTCGACGGACCTAGGCGGCGGCGGCAGCGGGGAGGCCCGTGCCCTCTGCACCATGCCGCCCGAGTAACGTTGGCGCTCGGTTAAGTCAAAGCTGGGTCCCAAAGTCGCTGTGGTCGACTGGCCAAAGCCCTGAGTGACGTTGGGAAGGGTGGTGGGGAGGGTTGGGTACATGGCCGACGAGGCCGTCGAGCTGTGACGGGACTGAGGGGACAAGCCTGAGGAGGCCGAAGGGCTGGGAGAATGGCCTGATGTGTAAGACATGGAGCTCGAAGGAGGTGTCACGGCGGGCGTGCCAGTCGAGGAGATGGCTGTGAGGGGCGATGCCATGTTTGCAGCGTGACTATATCCGTCGACTTGCATGCCGCCAGGAGAGCGCTGGAGGATAGACGGAGAGGGGCTGTGGCGGTAACCGCCGAGATTGCCGCCCTCGCCAGCGCTGTGAATGTGAACGCCGGCAGTGGCGTGGCTGGCGTTGTCATAGATGGTGTCCTGCATCTGGCCCAGGAGATTGTCAAGCTGAATCAAGTCCTTCTGCGTCCTGGCATGAGGCATGTGCGGTAGGTAGTACTGCTGCGTCAACGGGTTCGTCGTCGGCGCAGGGCCAGAGTGCACCATGGACGGAGCCGGACCCGCGGCGGTCTGAGGCATGTACTGGCCCGGGCTGGGCAAAGGACCATTGGGGATGGCGAGCGAATTGTGAAGAGGCAGCAGAGAGCTACCGATCTGAGCATACGACGACGGGTCAATCTGGCGGCGCTTGGCGTGGGCGAAGAATTCATCCATGGCATCGTAAGTGCGTTCATAGGCGCGCTTGCGGTCGTAGCCGCCGGCAGCCGCGGTGCCGTAGCCGACATGCTCGCTGCGGGGAGCGCTCAGAGGCGGCTGGTTAAAGTAGAGAGCATAGTTGGTCGATGGCTGGGGCGCATAGTAGCCGTTGTTGTGGCCAGGCTGGTGCGAAAAGCCGCTGGCGCCACCTCGCATCTGACCGTTGTGATCATAATAGCCAGGGCCTGGGAGAAGCATTAGCGCATGTCTGCAGATAAAGGTCGGGAAGAGACGGTATGCTTACCTTTGGCACCCGGGGACCTGTAGTTGAGACCTCCATGCTGGTCCTGTCCAGGACGGACTAGGACGGAGTCGTCGGCGTGGGTCTTCGAATGTTGTCAGCCACAAGACTCGAGATTGTAGCGGCTCCAGATCTGCTCACCTTGACATGCTTCTTCAAGTCCTGAGGGCGCTTGAAGGACTTGCCGCAGAAGTCGCACTTGTGCGGCTTGAGAGGAACATGGACGCGGATATGCGACGTGATGTGATCACGCTTCACGGTGGTGGTCCGGCAGCAGTTCCAGTGGCAAGTGAGATTCAAGTTGTTGGTGCTCTTGCGGCCAACATGGCGCTCACAGATGTGTTCCTAACGGGGCGTTGTTAGTTTCGCGGCTCTCATGTGTGCCCGCCGTTGGCTTACATAGAGTGTCTCTGGGCTGCCAAACTTCTGGTTGCAGGAGTTCCAGCGGCACGTCAGGTTGTCCTCGGCGGGGCTGGCAGCCAGCTGAGAGGTGGTTGACGTGACGCTGGAAGGCGCGGGTGTGCTGGACTTGGAGTCGTGGCCATGGTTGGAGTCGTTGCTCGAGGTCGACGAGGCCTGGATGGCATCCGGCATCTGGGAAGCCATGGCGGAGTATCTGATGGGCCGGGCGGCCTCTGAAACAGCTGCGGTGGGCTGACGGCCGGGGGCTCTGCCGGCAAACTGGGGCGCAGGCGCAAAGGGCAAATGCGACGATCCAATATCAATCAAGGTTGGTCGCGGACGTTTGTTGGGCGATGGCTTGCAAACTCGGGGACGAGTGTCTTGGGAAAAGAAGCAGTCGTCGAGAAGGGTTCCCGGGGGCTGCTGCTCCCTTTACACTCGCACAAGATGCTTGGGCAGACGAGAAAGGGCGAGCGGAATGTCTTGGCGGTCTTGGCACGGACATTGGGGTAGCCACGATAGGGGGGTACGCGAGGGGTGGCGGGCGCTGCTGCAGGGGCGCGGGTACCCGCTAGCGGGGCGACGCGCGGGTTTGCGGCGGAGTCACGCGTGCCAAGACCGCCAAGGCTTGGCAAGTCTGGGCGCTTGGCTCATGGCCACTTTTCGATTGGCGCTCGCTGGCCGCTGCCGCACCACACCGGCTCACCACACTGGCTGCCCACCCGCTGCGTCCTGCCTCGTAGCGTCAAGCGTTTTGGGCCGCCCCAGCGAACACCCGACTTGCAAGTCCCTCTGTCGGACGACGAACTCTACGCACTCGTACGCTGCACTGCCCGTTCGCGCCGCCCCAACGCCGCATGGCATGATGCCCGGAGCTGCTCCCCGGCGAGTCATATCCTCTGCCGTACTCGTAGAGGCCGGTCGGGGAAGCGAGATGGCGACGCACCGGGTCGTTCGTACAAGTACGCGCGCGCAGGGCCGTCGCCACTTATACCGATCTGGCGCACCAAGTTGCCCGACCCAGCATTCGCAGACTGCCGGCTGCGTCGCACCCGTACGAGTATGGGCCTACGGGGCATGCAAGCCGGGCAGTCGGCTGACGAGAGCATTTCAGTAGATCCAGGATCGGGCATCCATCAGCCGACGCTCGACCCCGGATGCCACCAACCACCGCTCCCACCTACGCTATGCGGGTTGCACAGAAGCTGTACCTGCTGCAGTGCTCCCTTGCGCCCACGCCATCCGGTGCGCGCATTCTTTAGCTCTCCGCAGGCACGCAATCAAGCTTTCCGCTCGCCGAGCCCTTCTGCCTCCGCCCCCAGCCGCTGCAGCGCCCCCAAGTCGCTAGTGCCGACAATAAGGTTGGCGAGCCCGCAAAGCCGGCCTCCTGAGCTGCCACGAGGCAACCCGTCGGCGTCGGAGAATTGTAGGCGTCGGCCTACGGAGCCAGTCTCCCCGAGATAAGGGCGTCATGGAATTCCGCGGTATTATTGCTTGTCTCGTTGCGCGTCTTACGACTCGGCTTGCGCGGGCGGTAGTTGTCGACGGCACCTGGGGGCTATGGAGTTCGTTCATTTCGCTCAGCCGCCTGACCCGGCTCATCCGGACACGGATGCGTTAATGGGCCATGCAGACTCGGTTGCCCGATCGTCGTCGGACTCGTAGTGTCTTCCAGGATCGCGCATGGTGCAAGAGGGTCGGGACACGGGAATAGAGACTCCCGACGTATTTGTTACTAACGACTACCATCGGCTCTTCTGCTGGCCAACGTCTCGTATGGACGACACGCTGCACGGCAACGGTGCCAAGGCCCGAGTCTCAGCCCCCAAAGTGGCAGGTCCGTTGACGAAAGCCGTTGGAGCGCAGTCCAGGCCCGGGCCCGAGTGTTCGTGACGCGGCTCGTCCCTGGCACTCCAATGCAGCCTCGTTTCGAGTCTCGTACGCGCATCCGTAGAACCTGGGGCAGCCAAGCCGCTCCGCGTTGCGGCACTCGCACCCACACCACGGGGACTGCGCCATCCCACGTGCTGACAAACTCACCCGCGCCAAGCTCTCAGTCTGGGATGTTTCTGGGCAATGGATTCGGGACTCGCATGGAGCGTCGAGTCTCAGAGTCAGGTCCCGGGGACAGACACGCGGACTGAACCAAGGAGCCAAGCCACCGCCAAGGCCTCGACAAGAACGAGCCGCCACTCCCCCAGGCCTGCGAGCGCCAAGCTCCCGGCGCATTGTGAGTGTGAAGGCCCCTGGCAATGCGCGCTGCCAAGCGCTAAGCGCCAAGCCTAGAGAGGCCCAGTTAAGCTTGTTTCTAGAGCCCACGAGGGGGCTTGCCCGGGGCCGGGACTGCAACCCCCCGACATGACAGACGTGGCCGAGACGGAGGATGCGACCCTTGCCTCGCAATGGTCACGTGTGAACCTCGAGCAGGGTTGAAGTGGCAAGTTGTTTGTACAAGTGTCGGAGGGTTGGATCCTGCCGGCGGCGATCAATCAGACGTGCTCGCCAGCTCGTTGATCCGCGACCCGTTTCGGGTTCCCCAGCGTACGGGACAGCAAGGCCACACTTGAGCCGAGGCGGGCACTACGAGTACTTCGCACGCCCACAATGCAGTCAACGAATCTGCAACCCAAGAGAAGTCGTCGGCTTCTCTATGCCAAATGTAACGTGAGTAGCCCGATGCTGGTACAGTACCGCCAGAACTCGGGATCGAGGCCTGGGTCCTGGGCGATGCCGAGCCAAGACTGCCACGGCAGATCATCGTGCGTGTGCCGTACGAGTAATTCTGCGGCGATGACTTTTAAAATGAGCGACGCCCTGCGAGAGGATCGGTCTCGGCATGGCCTTATTCCACAGCTGCGGCTGATCCCCTCGATATCAGCCCTTTGATGGCCGGATTCTTTCGGGTAGGGGCTGCCTGGCGCCACGATAAGGCAGATGGCAGTTGGCACATGGTCATGGAGCGTCATGTGCCTATTGAAGAAACTCGAACCATGAAGAGAAAAAGAAAATAAAGAGACGTTTATTCACGTGGCAATTTGCATCTGCTGACAGCTCAAATGCGTGCCAGTCATCGCCGTAACAAAAAAAAAAAATACAAGACACGGGCACCGTCTAAGACAAAGATAGGAGACAATCAATGATGGACGAGATCGAGTATCCCATTGCTGTAGTGTTGAGCCACAATCAAGGTCTGCAGAAACTACCTAGGCAACTCGGCCCCCGCCACTCACTACCTTAGCTAAGGTATTGCTCATTTTGAATCCTCGAAGCCTCCGTGTCCGAGGCCAGTCGATGGCTAATTCCGGATCCTTTTCCCATCCCGTCCGTCCGTCCATCCGTCCAGCTCTGGTTTCTGTGCTCCAGAACAGGTATCCGATACCGGGCCGCCATCAACCCCTCGCCACCTCTATCTAAAAGTGTGTGTTGTGATTTTCCCTCCCACAGTACCCCGATGATTAAAAAGCAAGGAGAAGAGATGCCGAACACCAAGGGCTTGGGCTCCAAGATAATGCCATGCCCCAATCCAGGGTAACATATAAAAAAGGCTGTCCGGAAATAGGTCCACCAGCAGTGTTGAAGTGGTGAGTCATTCCTTGGAAGTCCGGCAACCAGGCGAGTCGTATGTGCAAGAATGCGAGATGCAAAATTTGAGTTGAAGAACGGTTTGACCCGACGTCCCTTCAGCAGAAAAGGCCGAGCAAGTGACATAGGAAACAAGGTTTTGGCAGCGCCATGCCACTCAGCATTGGTCGGCAGAGGTGTGGTGGCTAAGGGGAGCCAACATCAAAGCTCGACACTCCTCCACCAACGTGAGTCCAAGAACGGAATTTCCCTCGGCGGGAACCAGCAGCCTTTCGTGGCCGGCAGTAGCTGCGGGCCTGGTGAGAGCGGCTCATTGGTCGCATTCATTGTCGTGCGGCTCGAAGCCGATATGGGGTATCAGGAGACAGGCTCCTCCAAGGAAATAAAGAACCATGTCGTCGTGAGCATAGGTGGGTGTGGTCCCGAGGTCGCTGCCGCGATTGTCGCGTTTGACAAGTTCCGTGGCCCAGCCAACGGGCCACGTATGAATCGAATTCATCCAGCCAAAAGAAAACGTGAGCAAAGGCAAAGAAGAAGGGAAAAAAACAGCCCACGCCGCCGAAAACGCCTCGCATGCAGTTGGTATTATACAGAACCAAGTCGTAGAAGAGCCTCGACGGCCTCTCGCTCCTGGGCGTCAGAGGTGCCCGCCAGAGCGGAGAGGTCGAGGTTTGCCGGTGGCGGCGGTGGACGCGCCATGCCAGAGCTCACAGAGAAGGATCGAAGCCCACCTGGGAGCGGAAAGGTGGGAGGGCGGAGACTTCCATGTAGCTGAGCGGCGGCCATGTTGGGGTAGGAATCGGCTCGGAGGGCCGCCGCGCCCATGGTTGCCCAATCCTCGTCGTCGGTCACATCCTCGGGGTCGTCATTCATGACGACGTCGTCATCGGGTGCCTCGGAGCAGGAAGCCGATGCGGAGCCGTCCATGGACATCTTGTCGGCTTCCGTCTCCATCATGTGCATGTCGTGGTCGTCGTGGGAAAAGTGGACCCAGTCCTCCTCAACAGACCCGGAGACGTGAGCCCTGGGCCTCCCCAGTCCTCTCCCGCCAGTCTTGGAGATGGGGATGCCCGCGCCGTACGAGGATGGCGGAGTGCCTTGACGGTCGCGCGCAGCGAAGCCGCGTCCGCGTGCATCCCACCGTCCCCACCCTACCTTCTCAAACTCCACGTCTCCTTCCAAGCCTCCTCCCTCTCCCCCTCGCCCCTCCAAGGCGCCCACCACCAATCGTCGTGCCTTGGTGGGAGGGATGCCGGCGAAACCCGGAACCGACGTCGTCAGGTAGCCCATGATGTGCCGGATGGCCAGAGGGCCGTGGTTGAGCAGGATGTCTGGCAGGTGGTACTTGGCGAGCAGGGCGCAGGTAATGGCGCCTGAGGCCTCATGGGCGGTCGGGGAGACTGATGACCTGCCACGGGCGTCGGCGTGGTCCTGGAGATCCAAGTCTGAGTCGATGGGCTCGAGCTTGGCCTTCCGGAGCTGCGCCTTGAGGCCGTGAGCCGGCAGGGCCGGGGAGATGGAGTTTGGGGGAGTCGGGAGGGTATGAGAATGTGCCACAGTCGCCGGGCCGCTCCGATCCGCTACAACAGCTAAGTTGTCTCGGTTCGAGGAGTCGACCTTGGGGATGCTGCGAGCAGCCGCTGCCAGAGAAGCCATGTTGTCGGTGTTGTTGCGTCTGCTTCAGAACGGAGTCTGCGAGCGCGGGAAGGTCAGCAGGCATTTCATACAAGAGCAAGACACGCGTCACCAAGAACCGTCGTAGGACAGGGCCGTGACGGTGGCGTAGAGAACGGAGGGCTCGCTCGTCGTCGGCCAACGGGTTGAGTCACCGCAGGGGGAGAGTAGGGCTCGGGTACGTACCTGACGCAGTGCTGAAGCCGCAGTGGGTGTTCTGGACGGCTCGTGCGGTTGCTGGCAAGCAACGACAATATATGGGCAGGCTGGCAGAGCTGGCGCAATCCTCTGGACTGTGACAGGTGATTCCCGATGCGAATCGTGCGGTTTGTTTACGTTGTTCGTTTTGCTTTGCAAGAGGAAGAAAGGGAGAGGGCGGCGCGATGGCGACGGACCGGGTGTAAGTACGGATATACCTTGCTTGCAGCGGCAGCAGGAGCGCGCTGCCCCAGCGCACTTCCCAGCAGGCGCAAGCAGGGAGGCGCTGGGCACGGCCAGTGGCAGGCTGGTTGGCTGGCGACGTGGACGCTAGACGTACGCCCCCTCCGGTCGCCAGTCGATGGATGCGCCTGCGACAGCCCGTGGCCACGGCCAACCGTCGCAGGCACACAAGGGCGAAGCAGCGAGCAGCTCCTGCGCCGCTGCCGGGGGGCGTGTCTCGCGTACGCCGGCCAGGGGCGTGTGCGCAACTCGCTGGCGCACACACATCCAAGACGTCGACGCAGCCCATTGGGCCATGCACGTATCTTGTGACTCTTCCAGATAAGCCAAGGCTGCGACTTGAATGCCTTGAATGGGGGCCGTTGATTGCCCTTCGCAGTGCCTGCCATCGGGCCACGGAGGCTTCGCGGTTGGTCTCTGCGGCGGCAGAGGCACAAACTTCCTCGTTGTTTGCGCTACTCGTGCTCGTACTCGTACACCCCACGGAATCGCGATGGGGTCGAAACCTCCAGCCCTTCTCCGCCCGACGCGACGCGCAAAGTGCCAAGGCGGGGGGGATCGGAGCATGTCGGCCACGGGCTCAGCAACGTGCACACGAGGAGCGCCCAGCCAGCCCGTGGGGAGCGCTCCGCACCAGCGCCGGCTGCGCGCACTTGCGGAGGCGCGCTTCAGCCACAGGGTCAGAGCAGGGACAGGTCTGCCGCCCACAGTCACAACGTGGTCACTGCCATTCGACGACGGCGTGTCATTGCGAGGCCGGCCGTTCAACCATCGGGCGGCGCCTCGTGTCGTTGCGAACGGACCGACCGCGTTTGAGTAGACTCTATAACCCCAGGTGAGAGTCTTGCAGGGGGCTCGTGCAAGCCGGCCACTTCCCGTTGGTCCGTCAAGATTTCCCTCGTCTGCGCATTTTCTTAATTCACAGGTTTTGTGCGAAGAGTCGTGGCACCATTGGCAGTTGTGCGCACCCGGGTCTCGTCGGCCTCCGTTTCCGGCCGCTGGTCATGGAGAGGCCCGGCCGCAGGCGTCTCCAAAGACGTCATTGTCCAGCGGATCTAACCCTCTTCCAAGGATACAGGTGACAGTACATATCCGTACGGACTAGTGACGAGGGCTTGTATGGTGCCCCGGCCCTGACGCGATGACTGTCCGCATGAGTCTCTTGTGAACCCTCCTCTAGGGCTTTTCACTCCGGCGCTCATACGAGTATTCCCTCAGCTCGGCTTGGCGCAACGCTGACGGCAAATACGAGACACTGTGATATTTCGTCAATAACTTCCGGTTCTGGCGGCACCGTTGTTGGTCTCAGCCAAAGGGGTGGCACTAGCATCTAACAAGTGCAACTCCTCTTCGGCACGCCCCTCGGCCCGCGAAAGGGCAGGCCGCGCGATGCCCAACGCGAACTCGTCTGCTCTTCTTACCCGTACGTATTCTGACGTTTCTACTGATCATAATCCGTCTTCTCGTGTATATACTTGTACTCGTATGCGTCCCTTGTTCCGCTGGGGCATTCGCTAAGATGCGTCATGACTGCCCCAAACCCCTGTCGATGCCCCACGAGCCGTCATCAGTCCTCCCGTCTGGTCTGTTGTTTCTATTTACGATGGTGACGTGTACGACTATACGAGTAGCTCGCGCGGCAAGCCCAGGGTTTCTCACTCCACAAAATGACAATTCGATTCTCTCTGTCAAAATGGCTCACACAATACCCACCTGGGCGAATGTGCCTCTTTGACTCTCGGCACCTTTGTGGTCACTCTGACAGTGCGTCAGCGATGGCCTGTCCAATCGCCAACCGAGATTGGTGAAAGGTATTATCAAATGCCAACGTAATATTTATGTTCCAGGCTGAGGCATTGCAATGCCACTGTTTGCCTTGCCCGAACCATCACCCAGCCCCAAGCCTAACCTTCTTCCTGGGCCTTGGTGGACGTGGGATGGATGCATGGGCGTAGGCGTATGATGCATGTTGCTGCAGTGTTTCAAAGCCACGCGCAGCCGCGAGTTCCTCTGTTACCCAAACGGTCGTGTCGCAGCCATCACGTTCGCCCCGTGACGCGCCCTGATTGGGTGTCCATGTCCCGATGCATCCCGAATTGGCAGCCCGCCAGCTGTGCCGCTTCTGACAGTTGCCGGCCCTCCGAAGGCATCTACATTGGAGAAGGATTCTTCAATAGGATTCTTCAATTTAGGGCCAAAGGAGCTTGGTGCGGATGATGCGCTCTGAGCTTTTGCCCAGCTTAACCTCTAATCGGGCTGAAACCCATCGAGAGCTGAAACCCGTCGACAAAAAAGCCAGGCAGTAGCTCTCTCGACTTTCGGGCACCGCACAAGTCGACGCTCTGCCTTTCGAGTTGCCCATTGTATAGGAGACATGTCTTAGATGTCTCTATTTGTGCCTAGCCAGTGGATGGAATGACCAAGGCACGCCCGTGCAGCCTCGCAACGCCAATTCGCCCGAGCGGGCAGCCAGCCTCTCTTCCCAGAGCTTGCGGGAATGTCAGACACCGTCACATAAACAACGTCATGCATGGAGACGCGGGATGTCCCCTCTTCGAGTAACCCGCCATCCACCATGGCGCGGCGGGACGGGCAACGGCCTTTCGCTAGCTGGTGCAACCCCTCGTTGCTGCATGCTGCACCGTGGGCTCGTTGGACCCGTTCCGAAGCATGCGAATGCTGCGGGTGAACCCCTCTTCTTCGTTGCCTCGCTTCGCGGCTATTGCGCCGCCAAGCTAAACTGTATGGGATTGGTCAGAGGGCCTCACGGCTCTCCGTTGTGTGCATCGCTAGCCGTGCTTGGTGATGTCCAAGAGCCAGGCTATCCGCCATGATTTGGACCGCAGCTGTACTCAGCTCACGGACTGGCCGAAGACAAATTCTCGACATGCCTGGGGACAGATTAGGCTTCTAGCCATGGCAGGGATTCCTCCGCGTTGACTTACCTTTCGCAGCTCGCCCAGCTGGTCCTGCGACTGCAGAAAGACCTGCTTGTATTGGGCAATGCTCTCGCGGAGAACAGCGTCCCGCGTCGTGTTGCCTTCGCATATGGCTTTCATCTTCAGCTCCATCTCTTTGCGCAAGAAGGGCTTGCCCAGGCTCGTCTCGAAATTCATCCGATCGAAGCCCAGGATCAGTGCCACCCCCAGCTGAGTGGGTATGAAGACCTTCTGGCCTCCTCCGCGTCTTCCGCCGGCTGCCGTGCCGCCGCGACCACGGCCTCGGCCTCCTCTCGCGCCGCCACGTCCGCGACCACCACGAGTGGAAGGCGCATCGTCAGGCTCGTCGCCTCCTCCGGTAGCAGTGCCACCTCTGTCTATAGTGGCGACATATTCTCTAAGCTGAATCTTTTCAATGTGCTCGGCCATGGTGGCATCCGTTCCGATTCCATTCGCGTCCATTAGGGCAATCAAGTCGGCTTCCGTCAGATAATTCGGCGGGGACGTCTTGCCCTCCGTGATCATGGCTTCTGTCGGCTCAAATTGCTCACCTCTCGTGAAGTTAGGCAGCTCAGCCGTGTTTTCCCATTTGTCGTATATGAAAACGTCGAGATAGTTTCTTTCAAGGACAATAACTCCTCGAGCACTGAACTTCTCGTCTCCGTACTGCAAGTCGATCTCTGTGGCCATGCCCTTGGCGTCGTCCGAGCAGCAGGCCAAGAATCTACGAACAACGTACTCGTACAAACGCCCCTCGTCAAAGCTCAAGACCGTAGGTGCTGCGTAGGTAATAGGGTGAATCGGTGGATGCGCCTTGTCGTCGTGTCTGCCTTCGCGGGGTTGATGGAAGGCCCCGTCAACCAAGCCTTGGGCAAACTGCCCCCACCGTTGGTCTGGGGTCTGTTTCTGCACAAGAGCTCTGAGATTCATGCCCTTGTCAAACCTGTCCGTTTCCGTTCTTGGGTAACTTATGAATCCCTTTTGGTAGAGCCCTTCGGCAATGTTCATGGCTTGCTGACCGCTCATCCGAAGTAGGCGTGTGGCAGCTTTCTGAAGCTCAACGGTCGTGAGTGGCAGCGGCTTGAAGTTCCGAGTCGGCTTTTCCTGGACCTTGGTAATTGTGGCCTTCTTGGCAGCGAGACATCTCTCGTAGAGGATGATGGCAGTCATTCGGTCGAATAGCCTGCTTCTCGCCCAGCTGAAGTCGACCGTCTTTCCTTCCTTTTTGTGCGTTACTTTGATGCCCCAGAATGGTTCAGGTACAAAGTTTTTGACCCGAAAATATCGGTCCACGACGAAGCCCAATGTTGGAAATTGGCATGAGCCTTTCCAATCAGCAATGAATTCTTCTTCGCAGAGGGGAGATCACCTACCATAGCTGAGCGTCAGCTCTGCCAGAGGCCCTCCAAGTGGCCTGAGGTTATTGGTCAAGAACCGAGTAAATGCAAACCCTATACGCAGGTCCAATTCCATCCTTGCTGACACAGCGTTGACAAGCTTTTCGTCCAGATTGGCAAGTCTTCTCGCTGCTGAGAGCACATGCCTAAAAAGAGGTCAGTTCGCGCGGCCATAATCGCAGAGAGGAAGACGTCGGTACATACGCGCGTTCAACATTGCTGAACCTTGCACGCTTGACTTGTATACGGTTGTTGCCTTTGCGAGCAGCATTGACAATCTCCTGGCCAATATGCTCCCCTTCGCGATCACAATCGGTCCATATCACCAGCAGCTCAGCAGACCGGGCCTCGCTTTCAATGTTCTTGGCGATTGTCTTTTTATCCTGGGCCTGGTTCAGCTCAGCCATGCAACGGGCCAGGGTCAAATTGCGTACGTCATATATGCTCGTTATCACAGGAGCACTGAAAAGGGCTTCCGGCGGGGGGTGGCCCCAGTTTCGGTACTCTTGGGGGAACTCAAGGTTTGTGAGATGGCCGGCGACACAGGTCATGGTCACATCACAATGTCCCCATAGCTGCTGGAAATCGAACGTGAACGAGTAGTTTTTGACAAATTGGTTCCGTGTGTTGTGCTGCATGAGCACACGTCAGCAGTCTTGCTCCGAACCATAACGTGAGCGAGCTCTTCACTCACGGTAGAAAGATGACCACCAGAGAGATGACCAGCAACGGCCTTGGAGATGGATGGCTTTTCAGCCACGCATAGGACCCTCATCTTTATGCGTCGTGTATGGGCGTATCACGCTCCCTGCGATGAGGGCTCGATTCGCGGGCTGCTGAGTCGGGACTTCAACGCGACGCGTCTCGACTCAAATCCGACCGTGAATCCACGCCATACTTGCCCCTATTATCCCAGAA
Source organism: Tolypocladium album (assembly GCA_024341135.1). Classification (NCBI taxonomy): domain Eukaryota; kingdom Fungi; phylum Ascomycota; class Sordariomycetes; order Hypocreales; family Ophiocordycipitaceae; genus Tolypocladium; species Tolypocladium album. The sequence goes on along the minus strand of JALHCF010000026.1, from coordinate 113,084 downwards.
CAGCGAGTTTGTTCCGCCAAACACGGCCTCATGTTCGATTTTCTCACTTCCAAAAGCCGATTACTTAGTGTTGACGAAGCCGAAGACCGTAGGGGGAGGTCGGAATCGCGAAGCATCGTGAAGGGGAATGGGCCCGAAATTGTCAAGGCAGCCCTGACAGACCCACTGGGTGGCTTCAGTTGTCGAGTGCGCTGTAGCGGCAACTTTACTGCGGTTGACACCGCCGAGATAGCGGGGCGGTGGTGCGGTCGCACCCAAGTACATTCGCTCCCTGCCGGCAAGCAGGGGTACATCGTCCACCTACGAGTATGACGCTGCCCTTCTCGCAGCCTGTTTCGGATTGCTTCCTCAAACAACAAAGTCAATTCCAAGTCTATCTGCCATCGCGTGTACCAGAACAATGCTTTTCCCCGCTCTCAAGTCTCTCCGGGACTGCAGCGACTTCTCGCTGACGGTCGAACCGTTCATTCCCCAGCTCTACACTCTACCGGCGCGGCTGCTGCAGGTCAGGACATTCGATGGACTGACGCAGCTGTACACTGAAACGAATCCGCTCATTTCTGCTTTCGCACTGTCCATATTTCTTGCCGGCGTATTCTTGATTGTCTCCGAGGTGAACAGGAACTACTCGCAGGTTGACCGCCTTTGGAGCATCCTGCCCAATCTCTATGTGATTCATCTCGCGGTGTGGGCGCGTCTTGCCGGACTGCCCCATAGCCGCATTGATCTCGTTGCCGCATTTACGACCGCCTGGAGTGTACGAGGGCCAAGAATGCCCCCTTCTTTTGACATTGCACTAATGCTTGTTCGTTTAGTGTCGCTTGACGTTCAATTACTGGCGAAGAGGTGGCTACAGCGTTGGTTCTGAAGACTACAGATGGTTTGTCACAGGCACCTCTGTCGTTATGAACCCTAAGAACTGATGGTTGTACACAGGGAAATCGTCAAGAGCAAGATGCCGGATGTGGCATTTTTCCTCTTCAACGTCACTTTCATCTCATTCTTCCAGAGCGTCGTCTTGTTTGCCTTTTCTTCCCTCCCAGCGTACGCCATCCTGCTCTCTTCCCGATTTGAACCCGAGGTCACAACCGCCGATCTTGCCTTTTTCATTGTCGAACTCGCGCTTGTCCTCAGCGAGTTCTTCAGTGACGGCCAGCAGTGGAGTATGCCTGCACTGTCATCGCACTTGCTCCGATTCTTGACTGACATCAATCCTAGCCTACCAGACAGCGAAGCACCAGTATAATAAAGACGCAAAGCTGCCCATGGGTTGGAAGCAGGCCGATCTTGACCGAGGATTTGTCACCTCCGGACTTTGGGCGTACAGCAGACACCCCAACTTCGTCGCTGAGCAAACCATCTGGTTTGTCTTGTACCAGTGGAGTTGCTATGCCACGAATTCGCCCTACAGCTGGACCTTCATCGGCTCGGGAACCCTGATGCTAATCTTTCAAGGCTCAACCATACTAACCGAGGCCATTACCGCCGGCAAGTATCCGGAGTACAAAGAATATCAAAGGCAAATTGGCATCTTCATCCCGACCTCCCTCAGAGGATATCAAGCTCCTGCGCATATGCCACCAAGGATTATTAGAACCAGCGATCTTTCGAGACGTCAGCAGGATAAGGAAAAGAAGAAGCAGAAGTAGACTATGGTCCTGCTCGAAGACAATTTGGGCGCAAGTGCCAGGCATATCTCAGTCTGGTTCAAACAGTGATTTTCTCTTTGTCAAATAATGCGCGGGGCCATCCGTTCCGTCTATAGACTCTAGTTTACCTCATGCGGCATGTCTCAAGTCGCTCAATCTATCAACGTAAAATGAAGGCACAGCAATGGCATCTTTCTTCTGCCAATCCTCCTTTTTGTCCACTCCGGTCTGAACGTGAAGGGTGCCCCCCAGCTTGCCCTCGATACCAAACTTAATGTCGGTGTTTAGGCGGTCACCAATCATGCATGTCCTTGATCGGTCGAGCTGGAACTTGCCCTCAATAGCGTCCATCATGGCTTGGCTGGGCTTGCCGAGCTCGAGTGGCTTCTGGCCGCTCGCGTTGGCCAGGGGCACCATGACTGACCCAGCCCCGAGGAAGAGGTCATGGTGAAGCGGCAGCGTCGAGTCGATGTTGGTAGCCAAGAACTTCGCTCCGCGTTTCAGGTAGTGCATCCCATGGGCCAGTTTGAGGTAGTTTATGTGAAAGTCTAACCCACACAGCACGACGCCGACTTCCGGGTCAAGAAGCGAACCATCTGCAATGCCCGCAAAGTCAGCGGGCGTGATGTCTCTGCGGAAGCTGTCATCGGTGCCGCCGATGAATGGCACCCCTTCTGATGCAAGCTCCTTCTCCACGCCAGCCTCGCCGATGACAAAGACCTTGTTCTTTCCCGGGGGCAGCTTGAGTATTCGAGAGATGTAGACGGCGGAGGAGTAAGCAGAGCCGAAGACGTCCTCGACGTCACTCGGGATGTTGAGATGATTGAGCTTCTTAACGTAGTCGGCGCGTGCCTTGGTAGAGTTGTTGGTCACGAAGACGATCCTCTTACCTGTGGGTGGTGAGTGAGGCATGCACGTCAAAGGGGCAATGAGAGCTGACCTCTCGAGCGGAGGAGTTGCAACGTCTCGGGCACGCCATCATAGACATGATCGCCGGACCACAGGACGCCTGAGATATTATTAGCTGTATTCGAGAATGCAACCCAACGCACTGACCATCGCAGTCGAACAAGAAGGTCTGAAGGTTGGTGTGTCAGTGGAAAGTCTCAACGGCTCGGGGGAGGCTTTTTAACGGGTTAACCACTCACGTCGAACTTGTTGATGAACGCGTTGAGCGCCTCCTTGTCGCCGGTGAGGTACTGGGGTTCGGCAACCATGCTGCCAGTCTATGTCAGAGCCTCTCTAAGATGAAGGTCAACGATTTTGATAAGATGACCGCGACAAACTGGGGGTTCTTCTCACTATGGGGTGCTTGTCTGAGGGTGGTTGCGTGATTAGTCATGACTCGTGAGGCTCGACCGATTTCGCTTTATCCCACTGCGGCAGGCATGGAGGTGCTCCGCAGAGCGGGCACCTCGCCGCGCCTGTCCGGCGTCTGAAACGCACTGCAATGTTCGTTTTGACATCAGTGAGCAACCTGGCCATTGACAATGCTCAGGTGCCAAGCCGCGATGCAACGTCTAGGATAGTGCCACAAGTGTGCTGGCCTGAGAAGACCCGGGACCCTGCTGGAACCTGGTCAAGGACCTCTGCCGAATCCCTACAACTACCTGCTGGCACAATCCCTTTTTTGCATGCTCTTTGAAACGGGACTCATGCGCCAGGTGACGTTCCTTTACCCGAGTCCGAGCCTTGTCCTACTACGAGTATGCGACCTGCGACGAGAAAGGCCCCGGTCACGCCGAGACTCAGCACGAAGCGGAATGGCCGGGTCTCGGTGCTACTGCAATGCACTCTTTCTCTTTAGTTGTACCCTCGTCGAATATCTGCCAGGATCCTGATAGGTGGTGGCGCTTCTCCATAGCCAATGGCGTGGTGCTTCCAGTGTGGTTTGGAGGTTGAGATTAGCGAGTGCGAGCCTTCTGACCCAAAGCAGGTAGGCCCCCTCTCGCACCGTCCTCCGTTAGCCTAGCCTGAGATATCCACAGGACTTTCGGCCACGGCCAACAGAGCAAGCGACTGAGCGACTCAGAGCGCCCAGTCAACGTACGTTGAGCGTCTTTGTTTGTACTGTACTTGCAACATCCGCTGGCCGTGATTCCGCATGTCTGCGGGCTGTCCCACAGTGGCGGGTACGCCCGTCTTGAATCTGTGTCCGAGGCAGGCCGCTGACTTGGTCCGAACCTCGGTTTCGGCTGGGTAGAGGCCAATGCCGTGCATTTAAAAGAGGGGGGTGAACAGGCATCGATGTACTCGTATGGGTACAAGAAGTTGGTTCATGCCGAACGACTTGCGAGTCCGAGGCGCATTGTTACCCATCTGAAGGATCCTCTTGGCCAGGTCTTCTGATCCCATTGGGGAGGGAACAAGGTTTCTTCCTACATCACGTCCTGTTAATACGTATTTTTCAATCGGATAAGAAAGAGGCACCTGCTGCCTTGGTGCCGCAAACAATCTCCTTTCCTTGGCATCTCCATGACTAGAAAGTTCAACTCAATTTGACCACGCCTATCTTGCGACACCAAGACGACTCGAGCTTAAACTCAAGCTTAGTGGATTCGCCATGAGCCGTCCGGCTGCAACAGAGGTCTCGTCAGCCGACGCTTCGTTCCTGAATGGTGCTCCGCACGCCGATCGCTCCGCCAGTCGGACCAACCCTCCGCCGTTACCTGCCGCCCAACCTCCTGTCAACGCCAGTACCCATGATCGTAACCACCTCGATCAGAAGAAATCTGCCTCTCAACCTGAGGAATATTCCGCTGGTTCAGATAAATCTCGATGGGCGAGCCGCGAAAGCATCCTGAAAGCAAGCCTAGACGGAGACGGCAGGCCGGAGTGGCTGCGCAAGAGCAAGGCTAGCAATGCGGAAATTGCCAAGAATTTGGAAGCTGCGAGGCAAGAGATGCTGAAGATATCTGAGATTGTAATGGCCAGCTATCCAAAGAATGGGTGGCTTCCGCCATTGGAAGATCTTCGGAGGCAATAGAAGCAGCTGCTCCAGGCGGTACGGAAGCCACATAGGCTCTCGCAACTCGCACGCACCGGCACTGGGACAGAAATATAAACCTCAAGCCAATTATGGGTACATAGCACCAAACGCAGCATCGACGGAAGATCCGGAGCATGTGCGGCTGTTATGATTTGGCCAGTAGTTGCAGACTATCGAAAACTGTGGATTTCACGATACCATGCGGGAATCACTTAAGCAATCCTGTCTACAACGGACTGAAGGCGAGCACCTAGAGTGAATCCGTAAGTGACAACGGAAACGAACGTCGCCAGGTTGAGAAGAGAAGAGATGCCGTGCAGCATGCCAAACTTCTTGTTCAAAGCGCGCATCTCCTCCGAGTGTGGCCCCTCGGCATACCACTCCTTGCCATCTCGCTTGGCTGTGTCTTGTCAGCTTGCGTCGAACTTCCAGTGCCATGCGAGAAAGAGTGTACCTTGCCCGCGGCGCTCCTCCTTCGTCTTAGCCGAGGCCGGAAGGAGCACAAGGTAATTCACGATGCCTGTCAAAAACATTGTCGCAATTGGTGCCAGCGAGTCCCATCGGCTAGACACGTCGAGGAGGCCCGAGATCCCAGAAGGAACCCCGGTCAGCGCGTTGCCGGGGAAGGTAAATGCAAGGGCTACCGGAAGCGCCGTCTGGAGGCCAAAGTAGATCGGGAAGAGGTCGCTCATAGCGGCGGCGAAGGCAGGCCGCTCAACTGCCTTGAACAAAATGGGGCCATTGATGAATGACTAGATTAGTGCGGTTAGCTATCCTCTGAGTTCATTTTGAAAGCGATCAGAGCTCACATGGAAGAACGACGTCCCCAACAACGTTCCGTAGCTAACGCCTTGTAAGCCATTTACTCGCCGGCAACCTCGGCAATTTGAGTACGCACGATATGATGTGGTATGGAGCCACGGAGAACAGAATTGAGCCGGCCATCTTGATCTTATGCGTCTTGGACAACGCAATCTGATGAAGACTTTGACAAGGCAGAGTAGTGGTGGAGTTGGGATATTGGACATGAGACGATGAGGTCATTCCTTGACGGCCATGAACTCACGTGATCTCGCGACGCACCCGCGTTGCGCCGCGATTGCTGCCTCAGTCAACGTCGTCTGCCTAAAACGGACTGGGCACTCACATTGAACTTGTTCCACTTTCCCAGGCACGGCACATGCTCTTTTAAGGCAGCGGTCGCCGTGTTTGATGGATTATCACATACGAATTCGCATCGGCTGCTCATATCCGTCACCTAGTTTTAAGATTGCCCATCATGGCGGAGAAGGAGGCGACCGTTTTCATCCTGGACCTCGGCGCGTCCATGGCCAAGACGAACAGCGGCCGCAAGGAGTCTGACCTAGATTGGAGCATGCGCTACGTCTGGGACAAAATCACCGACATCGTGGCCGCGAACCGCAAGACTCTGTGCGTCGGCATTGTGGGACTGAGGACAGACGAGACCAGCAACAAGCTGCAAGACGACGACGGATACGAGAACATCACGGTCCTGCAGGAGCTGGGGCAGATGACGATGTCGAGCCTGAGATCGCTTCAGACGTCTATCAAGCCGAGCCAGACGATATCGGGTGATGCTATTTCCGCCATTGTGGTGGCCGTTGACATGATTGACACCTTTACAAAGAAGCTCAAGTGGATCCGCAAGATCGTGCTCATCTCCGACGGCCAGGGGGAGCTGGATGCTGATGACCTTGGTGACATAGCCAAGAAGATGAATGACTCCAAAATCCAGCTGACAGTTCTGTGAGTGCCGCTACCTTGCACGCTTCTAACTGAGCTGACCTTTTCAGTGGTGTCGATTTCGATGACTCGGAATATGGCTACAAGGAGGAAAATAAGCCTTCGACAAAGGTATTTAATTCATCGAATCCGGTTTCCGCAGCACTCACTTACGAAATGTCTGCTAGGCCACAAATGAATCGACGCTGAGAAACTTGGTCGATCTGTGCGAAGGTGGGATCTTCGCGTCGATAGCGGAGGCAATCGACGAGCTTGATACTCCCAGAGTCAAGGCGGTCAAGCCGTACAAGACGTACGACGGTACATTGACCCTTGGTGACCCGCAAACGTTCCCTGCAGCGATGAACATCAACGTGGAGCGGTACTTCAAGACGCACCTTGCTCGACCCCTGGGCGCGAGTACTGTGGTAGTAAAGTCCGAACAGGCCGGAGGCACCCAGTCTACTCACACGCTGGATGACGACGAGATGGAAGGCATTGAGTTCTCTGCAGTGAAGCAGGCTCGCGCGTACAAGGTCAATGACCCCGATGCGCCAGGCGGCAGCCGTGACGTCGAGTTCGAGTCGCTGGCCAAGGGATACGAGTATGGGAGGACAGCTGTGCACATCAGTGAGTCTGAGCACAACATTACTAAGCTCGAAACACAAAAGGGGTTTTCTATCATTGGCTTCATTCCATGGAACAAGGTATGTTGCTAACGTGCCTTTTATGAGGATCGTACAACTGACACCGTGCCCAGTATGAACCGTTTCTCAACATGGGCGAAGCCTGCGTCACACATGCCCGGAAGCATGATGCAAAGTCCGAACTTGCACTCTCTTCCTTGATCTGGGCGCTCATGGAGCTCGAGTCGTATGCAATTGCCCGCATTGTGACCAAAGACGGCAAAGAACCTTTGCTGGTCTTGCTGGCGCCGCATATCGACCCCGACTTTGAATGTCTGTACGATGTTCCCTTACCATTCGCAGAAGACGTGCGCAGCTATCAGTTCCCCCCACTGGACAAGGTCATCACAGTCAGCGGACAGACGTTGACAAAGCATCGGCTACTGCCGTCCGATGAATTGAATGAGGCCATGAGCGAATACGTGGATGCCATGGATCTCTCCACGTACGGCATAGACACTGAAGGGTACTTGGAACGCTTGTATGCTGACAGGACATTCTTCTTATGCTGATGCGTTGTAGGAGCTCTGCAGAGTACGCCCCGATTGACGAAACATTCAATCCGGCTATCCATCGCGTCAATCACGCAGTCAAGACGCGCGCGGTTCATACCGAGAAACCCATTCCGGATACGCCCTCTGTGCTTCTACGTTTCTCATCTCCGCCAGAGGATCTAATAGAGAAGGTTCAGAGCAGAATAGATGCTCTTGTGGAGGTGGCCGAAGTCAAGAAAGTGCCACCTAAAGCCAAAGGTCGACGACAAAGAGAAACGATCAAACCTATTTCCGGATTGGACGTTGATGCCTTGCTCGGCGAGGAGAAGAAAGGACATGTTTCTGAGGAAAATGCCGTTCCAGACTTCAAGCGGGCGTTGGCGTCGACGGAGGAGATCAGCGAAATTGAAGACGCTGCCAAGCAAATGGGGGGGATTATTCGGTCTCTGGTCACGGACAGCTTTGGCAATAGCAAATACTCGCAGGCTCTGGAGTGTATTGGTGTGATGCGAGAGGAGCTGATCAACCTGGAAGAGCCCGGAGTGTACAATTCGTTTGTGCGCGACCTGAAGAAGGGCTTGCTCTCTGGCGCGCTGGGCGGGGACCGGAGAGACTTTTGGTTCAAGATACGGTGGTCGCGGCTGGGGCTGATTGAAAAGGAGCAGTCAGAGGTTTCCGATATCACGCTCGACGAGGCGGAAGATGTGAGTACCCCGAGCACGTGGCCTGAACAGTTGCTGACTGGACGAGCAGTTTTACAAGTCGAGATAGCGCGGAGTTGTTGGGATGGGCTTTACGTTTACCTTGCATGGCGGCGGCATGCATAATGAATGTATGCGTACACCGTCGAGTTTTTTGGGCGAATGATGATTTCATCCCTTGTAGGATTGTACCTAAGTGAACCATGCTGGCGTTTGAGAGCCTCAGGCAACCGGTTCTTGAAGCTTCCACGGATTGTCACACCAGCCTCTCCTGCAAGGAGGCGGTTTGCACCTTCATTTTCAGCTCTGCACGGTCGCACTTTCGCGCCTGACCCCCAACAACAACAACACCGTAGCCTAGTCTTCTGACACCGTTAAGCTCGTTCATACCTCTGTTATGGCACCTTCACCCAGCAAAGCCCCATTTCATAGCTTCGCGTCCGCTTCATCTTCCGTCATGCCTGACAGCAAGCTGCTCAAGCGACTAGACCTGCTCCAGGAGGTCCTGGGAGAGAATGTGACTCTTCGAAACTCATCCGAACTGAGCGACGAGGAGACACTTCCGACGCCAGAACCATCGGGGAAGAATTCGGACTGGGAGCAGTGGCGGACCGACAATGGCACTGCAGTCAAGGCCGACAACGCGTGGATCCGAGAGCCACAAGCAGAGCGAGAGTTGCCGACGATCTCAGACGATGGCAGTCCGTTTACCGTGACGGACCTTGAATATTCGTCGCTTCGCGTCGGTGAAGTTCTCAGTACAGAGATCACCTTCAGTCCCTGGAAAAGAATCCTCAATTACCCCAATAACTTCATCGGAAAGTTCAACAAGCCCCGGGTCAGTGTGTCAATAGTGCTACTCGCAACCTTCGCTGACACAATGATAGGCTCGCCCTCTTTTTGACAAAATCCTGGAAGGCAACTCCTGGGACATGTGAGTGAAATTCAGGGCCTGTCATGCGTTTACACCACTAACCTGTCTAGGTTCTATCTGCACGATCCGACAGAACCAAAGGAGCCACCGCACCTGCTGGTGCCGACGGAACAATTCGAAAGATTCTTGGCAAGAGTCAACGATGTGCTCAACACGGCGCTGACGATCCCTCACGGCGTAAATCGACACAAGTTCTGCCTCGAGTTTGGAAAAGGGGGCACCCCTCTGCCGCGATATCTCCTGCGAGCGAAAGACGAGGCGGACTTGCAGATCACTTCGTGGCCAGAAATCTTGGGGAGCGACATTGAGGGGTTCAATCGAGCCCCGAAGATGCAACAGGATGCTTTCACTCTGGCGCTAGCCATTGTCAAGCGGTCCAAAGACAACTCGGACAAGAAACAGAAAGCTAAGGCAAAGGCCCATCAGAGATATTTAGACCGGCAGCGAATGATGGCCAGCGCCCAGGAGTATCTTGGACTCCGACATGGTGATACCGACAGACGGGTTGTGTTCATATGCATGGATGTTGAAGCGTTCGAGGTAGCGCCTCATTCAGTGACGGAAGTGGGCATTGCCATCTTGGACACAAACGACCTCCGCGACGTGCAGCCAGGTCCCAGTGCCTCTAACTGGTGGCCTTTCATCAAGGCGTACCATCTCCGAACGAAAGAGTACTCTGGGTTGGTGAATCGTCAATACGTGCAGGGCTGCCCTGATGCCTTTGACTTTGGGTAAGACTGGCTTGAACCCATATGGGCGTTCTGAAAAGGCATGCACTAACGATGCCTCCAGAAGCAGTATCTTTCCCGAAAAGAGTGAGCTTGCCGATGAGATTAGAGCTACTTTGCAGCCGTCCACGGTCGAGCGGCCCGACGTGGTCTTTGTCGCGCATGACGCACAATCAGACGTCAGATATCTCTCAAAGATTGGCTTCGAGGTCCCCGATATGCCTGGAATGATTGCCAGCATCGACACCCTTTTCTTGCACCAGGCGTGGCGCAATTCGGGCGACGCAAGGAGCCTGGGGACAGTTCTCTCCGACCTCTGCATTCCGAACAAGAACCTGCACAATGCCGGCAATGATGCGGTGTACACACTGCGTGCCATGATGGGTCTCGCCGTGGAGCAGCTCCGCAAGGACGAAGCCGGCGCGAAGGAAGTAGAGTATGTGCCCGCTCTGTGGGCAACATCGGACTGAGAGATCGTGACGACATTCGTAATTTTGGACTTGAGGAGAGAACGGGGATTTCTGAGTGACCCCTGAGCTTATGGTACAATATCTCGCCGCCTTGGACGTCTTGCCTGCCCAAGTGCTCTAGCTAGCTCTCAAATCAACGCAAACGCCATCGCTATGTAACACGTATTTTTACAAAGATATACAGAGCCGCGCCATCCATTCTTACGATGCAGCCCTCCTCCCGGACAGTCATCCGAAGTCGTTGTATCATCTTGTAAAGCGGCTGGGTTGCAGCATGCATGTATGGATGTTCGTGACGGCTCGAGTTTGAAGGAAGGGGCCACGCGCGGGCTCAGTTTGACGTCGTTTTGTCCAAAAACTCCTTCGCCTCGTTCACCTTGGTCGCCAGGTACGGGCTGCCGCCACGATCGGGATGGTTGAGAAGCATGAGCGTGCGGTGCGCCTTGCGGACCTTGTCCTTGGTGATGGAGCGCTCACTAATAAGCCGCTGGTTAGTAACGTCGCGTCGCAACCATGAAACACCGGTGGAGATTCGTACTTGAGCGACAGGATGAGGGAAGCCTCCTTCTTGTTCATCTTGGGCTCGAAGCCGCCCTTGTAAAAGGCTTTGCCCATGGCGCCAACGCCGCCGCGGGATCGCCGCCATGCGACGAGACCGGCACGGCCCTGCATCTCCTACGTTAGTCTTGCGCGCGGTGCAGTGGCTCGACGGGGGAAAATTGCGGTGGCGGCGTACCAAAAAGGCGGCGGCAGCCGCTCCGGCGCCCCATGCAAATACTGAAGCCATTTTGGGTGGAATATGTGGTTGGTGACGGTGGTGATGGCGATGTAGGGGATTGTCGCCGCTTGAAGAGTAAGTTTTGCGATGGTCGGACGGGATCTGGCGGATAAACATTGGTCCGATCCGTATTAGAGTGGGGCCGATCGCCTCGCAACCTCGACCAAACGTCGTCCAAATCTGTCCCAACTTCAACGTCGATAGCCATCCGTGCCGTCGCCCATAGATGACCTACGAATCAGCACAATTCGCGCTTCGGCATGCCTCTTACATGAGGAAGTCTATGCTGGCGACGTTTTGCAGGATTCAGAATCAATAACAACGGAGCCTTACACAGGCGCATCTTCGCCGCGGTATGGTAAGAAATGCAGCGCGAGACTTGTAGACAATTTCATTTGATAGTCGACCGTTCATAGTAACGATCTTTTCAACCGTCCCAACACCCCAAACCGAGAGCCTGGCGTAGCTGCCCTGTCTCAAGATGAACGCCTCCCGACGTGTCATATTTTTGGTAGTGGTGTCATGACTCACGGATCAGGGACATTTTCCTTGCATCAACAGCACATCCGATCCGTAAAACTCAACCAGATGCTTTGACACTGAATTTGATACGAACGGTTAAAATGACCGCCGGGTACAGGATATCATGTTGGAGCATCCGTCTGATAATGCCGGCTGAATCCGAAGGGCTCTACGAGTATATTTCCTGCAGCCGCTCCTCCCTGATCTCGTAAAAGAGCTGTGATGTCTCAGGTTGCGTAATTAGAAAAACGTTCAACGTCTTCCTCAAGGCAAGATTCATACGGCCGGATGCCCTGTTGGTCTAGCAAGCGCACACCGTGTTCCAATTTTGTGCCTCTTTCCAAGGTATGTACGCCAAGCTTTACTATCCAAGTATAGAAGCACTGCAATCGATATTGGGGGGATTAGAGTTAGACTTTCGCCGGCACTTTGGGTGGGTTATCTATAAGGATGCTCTGCCGACAGGCAGCGGGGCCGCGCTTCTTAGGTGGATGTCAGTTACACCCTCGTCATGAAATGCCGAGACTGGCGGACCCTTTGGCCCAATGGTCAACTGCTTGGGCTTAGCACACTTCATAAACTGTTACGTTATCGCATTAACGTCGGAGTCTATATCCGCATCGACAATACTCCGGGTAATACCCCGGAGTACCCGATACTCGTACTACCTCAACTTTGGAGATGTGTGGGCCAGATAATCATGGAAAGCTAGGGATGGGAAATTGTATTGTTACTTGTAAGTATTGTTCATGTCGAGAGCATCTACATATTGGCGTCTTTCCGGCTGCGTCGAATCGCCAACCCATATGCTTGGCCTCCTTCAAGATTGGCCGATACCCTTCAGTCTCCCCCCGGAGTGGTTCGATCGGCACTTGATTTTACGAGTAGCCCGCAAGCTCGAGTCATTCATGGCCGGTAATCATCTCATCATCCGGCACTTGAACATCGCCGAGGGCTCGAGAGCGGAGATAAAAGACCACCCGGCGCCTTCAACAAATTGCTAGCTATCCGCAACTCACAGAAACTCATCTCTACGAAGCAATCAGATCACTACAAATTCCTAAAACAAAATGTTCCAAATCAGCCTTCTAGCTGCTGTCGCTGCATTCGCGGACTCCTGCACCGCTGTCGGCTACGCACGCGTTGTGAACAACTGCACATTCAATGTGACCCTTCAAGACTTTGGCGGTCGGAAAATTCCGCCCCAAGTTCTTCCGCCGCTTGGCGGTTTGTTCGCAGAAAAGTTCTGGGAACAACAAAAGAAACTTTCGGTCCTCCTGGAGATTTATAGAACAGAACCATTGACTGAGGAAATGATGCTGACAGGCTTGTCGTTTGGATACCGCATCAATCCTCCGAACATCATCTACGCCATGGATACGATTTGGGGTGTTTTTCCTTTTGGGGATCATAAGTTGGAAATGCGTAGTGACAATGCCACGTGCCCGGTTATAACCTGGGAGCACGGTACCAGGGCCCCGGGAGGCTCTATGGAGTACTGTATTGGAGGCGCGGAGTCGAATGTAACCTTGACAATCTGCGCGGGTTGAGCGCGCATCAGGATTGGGCATTGCGGTTGTGCTAGTTTATAACGAGACTAAAAACTAAGACCTCTTATAGCTTCTGACGCCAATCAATTAGCTTGCAGACTTGGAAATGTCAAAACTTTCGCACGACTGCCTACAGTAGTAGGGGATTTGTTGAGCACAACGGATCCGTTACTCCGCTCCGACCGTTGTTCTGTGCCGCTCACATTACCCTGTTGGCCGGTTCCTCCCGTGACCCGCTGTGTCGTGGTCGTAACAATGGATGAGTGGTGCATTCTTTATACGGTTATAGATCCGGCAAATACTGCTGTGTCCATTTTGATTTGAGGCCTGGAAGGCAATTGAAAATTGCTGTCACTAATAAAGTGCTAATAGTAACGTACTCTATAAGCGAGTGAAGCGCACAAACGAGTGAAACATACCACCGATCCCGGCACTAACTCTGGGGGAAACAAGAACCAAAATTAGTAGTGGGAGCAAGCTGCTCATTAGGGCTGTTTGTAGTGGATGCCTGGAGCTCCTTTCCCGCTCAGGTGGCGGCGACCGCGAGCAGGGGGTGGGCTGGATGATGGGATCACGGGCTCCTACGGCTGTCGAGCGGTCACCGCAGCCCGTGTCGTTCTCACACCAGGTATGCCTTCTCTCTAGCCGTCCATTCGATACTCTCCATCGTTGAAGAAAGCTTTCCTGATCTGTCGTTACCCAGTCTTCCGTCCGAATCCGATTATTTCTCCTACGCACAAGCTCGCTAGCGCAATTCAAAAGCATCTGCATAACCCCCTCTTGCAAGAGATAAGTACGCGTATACCGCTTCATATCATCGAGGGTCCGTGCACCTCCCTGAGCAGGCTCCCAGGAGTCGAGGTTCACTTTTTGTACGTCTTCGTTGACGACGTTGAGCCGGTAATACTGGATTCTGGCTGCCTGTGTTGTGAACTCCACCTCATTCTCATGAATTCTCTGCGAGTTGAGCGAATAGTTCAGAAAGATGTCTTTGAGCCACCACAGCTTTCGTAAACCCAATCGAGGACGTGCCGTACCGCTGCGTCTCTGGCACTGCAGTCCTTTCCAACCTGTCCCAATGCTGAGAAGCAAGCAATTCATTGTCGTATTAAACCTGTTCATCTGTAGTACCTCGCGGAGTGCAATGAAGGTAGGATTGTTGGCACCAATGGCACCATCGAGGAATGTTGCCGCTTCAATTACCATGCTGTCGAAGTAGAGAGGGGCTGCTGACGTGGCGCGGGCAACTTTCCAGATGGGAAAATTGCTTGCAGGACCAGGATTCAGGACCGTGCCAAAGCAAGGACCGTCATCGTGATGGTCGTATGATCGAAACAGATAGTGGTCTTCGATTCCTTGGCTCAGGTCCTCGGAGTATGCTACCACCATCCTAGATGAGTCTTGTCAATTGCCTTCCCTGAATGACTGCAAAGCCAGCCACACACGTTTTACATTGACTTGCGCTTGATGGGAAGCGGTCGTCGGGGCTTCCGATAATATTTTGGATTGTCGTCTCCACTTGCTCGGTGGAGTACTTCGGGCGCGGAAGATAAAGAAGGTGGTTTTGTTCGTGGAACCAGCGAGGTTGACCGAAAACCTCATCACCAAAGGTGGTATATGCATTTAGGACTTCGTTGACAGTCTTACGAAGTCGCCCAAGCATAATGGCCGACAATCTATCAAATTGCAAGTTAGTAGAGATGTGGCCGCAATGCAGGAATGTCGTAACGAACCCTCCCGTGCTTGTTCCAGCAATATAATCGAAGTAATGGCATGGAAGACACCAGTTTGACCAATCCTCACCCTCTTCATCGGGAAACCATGGATATAAGTGATCTGTTAAGCGCTCGCACTCTGTGTTCATGGATACCCCCGGCAGCTCTCCTGCCTCGACTCTTGCCACTAAATTCATAAGTGTTCTCAGAATCAGGAGGCTCGAATAGCCTTTGATACCGCCACCATCTGAGCACGAAATGGTCAGCACAAGTCTGTAGTGTAGGGTTACACGCACCTAGTGTTAGTATAGCATTCTGATCATAGCGATCTTTGCGACCTTCGCGAGGCACCGGAGGGTGACGGGCTTGATCCATAGTGTTGTTGCACGGGTAATGCAGTACGCGTGAATTCGGTTCACTGGAGGGGACTCAAGTCTTCTTTCGTCAGGAGGATCCGGCAACAGCTTATAAACACTAAAGTACTACAATGTTTATCAGCACTCTCAGCTCCATCCGCCTTCATCTGCGCCTCAGCATGTGCAAGTCCGTGATCAATTATGGTTGCGCCCGCTTCTTAAGATGCATTCAGCTGCTCTCAGCGTGGCAATTGCCTCGAGGTGGTTGCTGGGACCAGCCGAGTGTAAAGCCTGCACGGTAATCGAACTTACGTTATTTTAATAATGCACTGCATGCTCAGCTATCAACTTCTGACATCATAATTCTATAATAAAATGATGAATGATTCAGCAAAGTGGAGTTTAGTACATATTTTCTAACCGTATCCTGCATTGCCATTGGTGCGACTTGTGCTTGTGAAGTCATGGCGAGCATACATTTGAGCCATAAAAACGAATGTCTACGGATTTTGTAGTCAAGCTTTACCTGCTGCGGCCAGCTCCGCGCCGTTTAAACAAACCCACGTCAGAATTACGCGGGCAGAATCAATCCATGTCCGTTAAGCTGCGGACGCATTGCAACCTAGAAATGGGGAATCCCTGGCCACCATTCCTCTCTCCGCTTTGCAAGCACAGGCGACGGTGACAGCCTCTTTGAAGTGGATGATTTCACAATTATCGTTTCTACTCGACAGTATGACCGAACTATTCATTTTCAGATGGTAAAGTGTAACGCCCTAAAGGATCCTGATGATCTATTCCCGAGTGGTCTAGATTCTCTTTATCAAAGCAGAGCGGCATATTTCCTAGACGAGAGCCTGAGGTTTTGACTTCCGAGGCGTCTACATTTACATAGAGCAAGTTGCAAAGTGGCTGATGATGTAATGATATCGTGATCTTGGGATGACGTTACGCATTCCAGTATCGCCTGGGGCAGATGTACGCCTTATTCGCACCTTAAACACATAGTCTGTACGATTACTGTCGAGTAGAAATCAATTGAGATTTCTCAAGGAGGAATCCAAATTCACTCCTAGCGTGTGTGAGTGGGTGGGTAATGGCTACATTTGACTAGTGCCAGATGTGCTGTTAAGCCATTCAGGGACGATTTCACGTGATTCTGTAAGGCGACTGTACCAGCCACAGCGGCCTAAAGTTGCCCTTGATTGGAAAATTTGTATTCTAAGACACAGCTTCACTTCGTTAAGCTTTACGTAGAGGCTTCGCTATTATATAAACAGTCAATCGCTGGTGATTACCTCCGTGGTCGCGAATACTCCTGTTGTAGATGCACTCCTGTCAGGACCATACTGACGGGTCGTAGAAGAAGAAGATCACACCAAAGAATGATACCAGCGGATCACGCAAATTCCACAAAGCTAGCCAAAAAAAACGCACCAAAAGATGACCAAAGCCAGCGAATTGCCAAAGACGGTACCGAGGCCCTGCTCCAAACATTCATGCCGAGCGAGAACAACGGAAACTCAGGAGTGAACAGGATGAGGCCTTTGTTGTACTCACACGCTATTCTGTCAATCATTATCCCGAATGCAATAGAATCCCGAGCCGCTTGTACGAAGCTGTGGACGTTCCGTTCGGGAGCCAGGCTGAAGGCCTGCTTTGCAGAACGTCTTGGCAACTCGCCCCTTGTGATGGCCAGCTAAACGAGCTGTCTGACAGTCTGCCACTCGGTGCCCCGTTCTCCAGACTCGTTTCCCGAAAGAGAACGATGGCAATGCAGCACGGGAGAGCAGAAAACCCTGCGAACCACATCTAAGCTGTAGTTGTACGGGAGAGCCCGTCCTACCTACAAGCACTGTACGGAGTACATGCAATGGAAGTTGCCGAAATAGGAAGTCAGTCCGAGGCAGCACGGCACGGGGGTGGGGCAACGGGTCCTCCCGGGTCTACCAGAACGAGTACGAGCACCCGTCAGCTGTATCCAACGGGCAACCCCCGGACTGCTTCAGACGCAGGCACTCATGCTTCCTCCCAACATGGGAACCCGAAACGTAGTTTTAACATCACTTCAACGGCCTGCAAGGAGTCCAAAGCTTTCTCAATTCGAGCTATAACCGCGCCTGGGCCCGGCAGCTGCTTCAGAATTATCCTCGCTATCGATACGGGGCGTGAATTGCCGTTGTTACCTTCGGCTGAGCTTACGAGCCCAAAACACACTTCCCCATGGCTGAAAAGGTGACCCAGAATGAGGCCCAGCCGCCGCCGCCGCCGCAGAGGCGGACGTCTAAGCGCCTGGTGAAAGCTCCCGTCATCGCGGCTCTTAGCCTGATGGCGATTGTCTCCGTGTGGACCAGGTTCCAGCATCCGATAGCGCTGGACGATGACAAAGGCAAACCGCCGTCGTGGAGCTGGGAGGATGTGAGGGCTCTGAAAGCGTTCAGTACATTGGACCTTGCTGATGACGGAACAGGTCAAGCCAAGCAAAACCCTGCAATGGACCAAGTGCTACGATAATGCCTTGGAGTGCGCAAGGCTCGATGTAAGCCGACGTCATAACGCTCGCCTGCTCATATCTTGCTGACTTGTGAGCTGCGCAGGTGCCCATGGACTGGAAGAACCCGTCCGACGAGGATCGCGTCATACTCGGCGTGGTCAAGTTCTCGGCCAAGTCAAAGGAAAACCCGCTGCCGCCAGTCTTCTTCAACCCAGGTGTTTGTCTTCCCTGTGAGAGGAGCATCTTTAGATGAGATTCATGTGTTAACGAAGATACTCTATAGGGGCCTGGCGGATCCGGCGTCGATCTCGTGGAAAGAGGTGGCGCCGCGCTGCAGACTATTGTCGGTGACAACCAGGTGGGCCTTCCCGACAACCTGGAAACGGCGCATTAAGGAGTGCTGACTGATTCAAAGGACATCATCTCCTGGGACCCTCGAGGAGGTATGCGTGCCCCCTTCCTTGACCAGATCTGGTGTCGAGAGTCCGGCTAACGCACCTCTGCCCAGTCGGCGTCTCCACCCCCCGAATCGAGTGCTGGGGAACTGCTCAAAAGAGAGAGCTGTGGGCCATGCAGGACACGGGCGTCATCGATGAGCGAAGCGGGCTGCTCTACGATACCTTCTCGCGCAGTCTCGCTTACACTGGAGCCTGCGAGAAGGCCCTCAATGATACCAACATCCTTAGGCACGTCAGCACGGCCTACCACGCTCGTGACATGCTGGCCATCCTGGATGGGACTGGGCACTCCAAGCTCCGATACTGGGGATTCAGCTATGGCACGGCGCTAGGCGGGGCCTTTGCAGGACTCTTCCCGGACCGCGTAGAGCGGCTCGTGAGCGACGGTAAGCGACAGTGCTAGATCGTTCTATTACAGATACTTTATAGATATCTAACGAGCTGAACACCTATAGGCAACGTAGACTACAACGAGTGGTTCGGCAAGGGGCTCCGCAACTACCTGGTTGACACCGACGCCGTCTTCGACGCCTTCGACACGGCCTGCCACAAGGCCGGCAGGGAGAAATGCGCCCTCTGGGCCCCCAGTGCCGCCGCCGTCCAGGACCGCCGCGCCAACCTCCTCGCCAGCCTCAAGAAGCAGCCCGTCCTCATCCCCGCGCGGTCGCGCCCCAGCGGGCCCGAGATGCCCGAGCGCGTCACGTACAGCAAGGTGCAGCGCCTCACCCAGGGCCTCATCTACTCACCCGCCCGCTCCTTCGGCACCCTGGCCGCCGTGTACGCGGCGCTCGAGGCCGGCGACGGCCTACCTTACTACGACGCTCAGCAGGCGTCGCGCGGGAACGGCGGCGGCAGCGGCTCCAAGCTGCTGTGCTCGCTGACGGACACGCCGGCCACGGTGCCGCGGAAGACCTCCGACGAACCGGATGCGTTCCCCGGCATCATGTGCTCCGACTCGCGGGGGCTGGGCTCGCTCGAAGAGTTTGAGGAGTACGCGGCCGAGCTGCAGGCTAGTAGCCGCTGGATGGGTGCGACGAACGCGGATTTCGGGGCGGGCTGCGCGGGCAGGACCATCGAGCCTAAGTGGCGCTTCACGATAGGTATGGAAGATGCGTTGACATGCGAAGTCCTTGAAGCTTTGTTCGCCCGCGGTGCTGACTGCAGACCGCATAGATGATATCCAGGCAGACACGGCCCATCCCATCCTCTACATCGGCAACATGGCCGACAACGTCACGCCCCTGGCCAGCGCGTACAACAACTCGGCCCATTTCCCCAGCTCTGCCGTCTTGGTGCAGAAGTCGTACGGCGTAAGTATCCATGTCCCGTATCAACCCCCGGCGTGCTTCGCTGACTGCTGGTGCCAGCACTGCTCGCTCGCCGCGCCGTCGACGTGCACGGCCAGGCATGTCCGCGCGTACTTCCAGAACGGCACGCTGCCGGCCCCGGGGACCGAGTGCGAGCAGGACCACGGCCTGTTTGACGCGCCGGCGCCCGGGGACGTCGAGGCCTTGGGCCGGATGGATGAGCTGTCGAGGGCTGTGCATGAACTGGCGCAGAAGACGAGGATCACGTTGCATGGCGCTTTTTGAGTAGAAATCGTCCATGGTCTTGAGTCGAGTTGAAAACGGCGTGTAGAAATAGGAAAGGCAGTAGATTCCGTTGGCCTAAATTGCAAATCGCTTCTCATGATCAGTCGTAATTCTGTTGCGCACGATGGCGCTCCCACCCCTTAAAGCAGCCTCTCCTGGCTCCCCTTGTTGTGACTTCCATGGTGCACCTTCTCCGGCATCCGCAGCCCCTTATCCACAGCCTCCTGCACCCTCCTCTCCAGCTCCTCCACCTGGTTGTGCCCGCGGCTGCTCTCGTTGCCCGCGGCCTCCATCTTCGACGCCCAGTTGCCCGCACCGCCGCGCCCGCCCATGCCGCCGCCGGGCTGCTGCTTCGTCTTCAGCCTGGCTTCCACGGCCGCGCTGACATGCTGCTCCGTGTCTCGCGCGTCCGGGAGCTGCGCCGCGTCGACGACGTTGCCCGCGCCCCCGCGGCCGGCGCGCACCGGCGCGGACGGGTTGGCGTCGGCGCGGAATGGAGCCGTGTCTTGGGCTTCGACGTCCTGCGTGTCAACGCCTTTAGATGGCTGTGCGCCGGGAGAGCAGAGAGGATTCATACCTTGTCGTCGGGCGCTCTCTCGGCGGCGGGGACGAAATTGCCGGCCCCTCCACGGCCGACCTTGCGGTAGACGTCTTGACTCTGCGTCATCGCTGCAGGGCTGACGGGGAGAGAGAAACGTCGTTGAGGCTTGTTTGAAGTCGAATCACCAGTCTGGTCCTTGGGGAACGGGATGATCCGTCGTCGCTCCCACTGTCTCACTGACGTCACTGGCGGTGTGGGGCGTAGCTTCCGATCCAGGAACACCAGATTCCCATGGATCTATCCGACAGGTAAAGGCGTGGCCCAAGGCATCGGACTCGTTTTAACTTTGGGCTAGGCATCGCACGCAGCGATATTGGCCGGGGTGCAGTGCGCACGGTAGCTCCATCAGGAAATGCTCTACACTTGAAGACCTGCGAGTCATCTGTAGCAAGGTACGATCTTCGTCGTCAAGGCTTGGCGGATCGAAGACCTCAGATGCCCAGCTGGAACAAAGAAGTTCTTGTCAGGGCAACTTCGAACGAAACCTGTCGAACCAGGAGAAGGAGTCAGCGAGGAGCTCGCCCTTGTGGGGGACTCTGATGCTGAATTCTAAGCTGCAACAGCCAAGCGTCGTATCTCTCTACGCGCTCTCTCAGAACCAAGTGTCCAGGGGCCCAGCGCAGAGCTGTCGCTCTCTCAATAGCATTACTTGACACGGCTTCTGAATAATGTATATCCCCGACAAGAAAATACCCGCCTCTACCCGTATCCGAGGATCTGGGGTTCTCCACGAATTCGGACAGCGCAGGTAGCGTGTATCCACGCCATTGGCCTAGTCCAGCCACCCCGTGTGTGAGCTCAGCCTGACCCGTGAGAATTTGAGACGATAAACAGGTCAAAACCCTAGGGCCAGGGCAACAGGATCTCGAGCCCTTCCGTTGCGGAAAGGAATGCCATCACCCGCGGCATGCCCACTTGGGGCTCCCGGCCTATTTTCAGCATCTCGATGGATTGAAGGAATCGCGATCGAAGGCGCGAAAACAATTAACTGGCCCGCTCACTAGTGACCCCCCGGCTGGAGGGGATGGAATCAGTGGGCCAACATCCCGGTTCTTTGTCTGTCGCAATTGAGCCACGCCCTGAGGTTACAGCTCGCTGAATGAGCGAGTGCCTCTCCGCCAAATTCAAACTAGCCATTGCTAACGCAAGCACGAGCATCATGAGCATTTCTCCGTGGCCACGCAGGTCTTGGGGCCCTCGCTCGGATCGGCAGACGCCTTGATTATCTCAGTCGGATGCCCGCAGGTGGTTGGTCTATGCGGGTCATCGTCCAATTGGTAACACCTTGCAGGCGGCGCCCACCAAGACCCATCGAAGGCCCGGTCCTCTGCACGAGGCTCAATCGAGTTGTGATTGTCGTTCGCGACCAGGGTAGCTTTCGACAAGCATGGTCAATTGGTGCCTGTGCCGCGGCCAAGACTCTCCGGCCGACTCTGTTATGTTCCAGACCGGATCGCCGAGCGTCTTATTTTGAATTGGACGGGCAGGCCGAAGGTGTTGATAACAGAAGCAGCAGGTTGGCTACTGGTTTCTTCAGGAATCAGGGGCCATGAGTAATACTCGTACTCATCTTCCGGTTCAACCTGACCGCCCAGTCACGGCACTACCTTGCAGACTGGCTCCGCGCCCTCGTGGCATCTGGTGCGGCCCACGGCTGCGCCGGTCAAGCCCCAGCCGGAGCTAATTCGAATTGAGAGCGCTGGACGCACATGGCGAGGATGTCTGCAAATTGCAGATACAAGGGCAAAAGGGGAGACTCCTGTTGAAGGGCATAAAGGCTTGGGCGCATGACCTTGAGGCTAGCGCGGTGGAACTTGAGGGAGGAGAGGAGGTGGCGTCAAGCCAGCAAGCTGCATTCTTCGTCAGGTGGACTCGAACGACCAGAGTCTCATCAGGAAGCCGTCGAGCAATGACCAGGAGGGACGGCGGTGTTGCATTAAAGCGAGGGGAAACGGCCACGAGTTATTGGACGAACTGGCATTATCGGGCTGCCCCTTAAGTTGGGGTGTCCCCTAGTGCCACCGCCAGGAACAGCCCATTAGGGCAGCCAGGCCAGGACAGCGTTCTTCTGGACCACGCGCCGTCGGCTCTCCTCAACAGGTGCTCGGAGACCACGATGCCCAGAGCTGTCGTAGGCGTCATGTGCTGGCCCGGCGCGAATCACTCTTCTGCCGCGGGCTGCTTGAATTTGCGGGGTATATGTCGGCCTGCTCCCTCGAATGGGACACCCTGGCATGAGAGTTGCAGGGGAGCTTCACCACGGACAGGCTTCAAGACCGACGCACTGGTGACCTTGCACGCTGGACGCTCCAAGCCTTGTCCTTCGGTCCTACCGACATGCGGTGGGTAGACGGACGGACACAATTACTGTACTGTTACTATTACTGTCGTGCCCGACCGCTGTACGAAGTACGAGTTACGGACTACTCGTAGATGCATACGTGCATGAGTGAAGGAGGAGAGGAGCTATCCCGCGTCAGCACCTCGCCCCGGGGTGAGCGGATGCCGAAAGGAGGCAGTAGACCCAACAATTAATTGCTAGGCGCACCCCTCGTTGTTGGCTGACAGGGCGCCCGCCGAGGAGGCTTCGCATTGCATGGCCCCCGATGTGTGGATTTGGAGGCAAAAGCGAGCACTGGTCGACCTGGGAGGAGCCATTGCGAGCGCACACCTCTGGCCTTGGGGACAATGCTGCAGACGGCGATGGCGATCAATGCCCAAGCATGGTCGCTTCGCGGTGAAGAGCACGGGAGTATGAGTACAGGCATGGAGCGGCCAGTACCCATGCGCTGCCTTAGGCATCGCCTCGGCCGGTTCCGAGTTCCGACATCGCAGGCGCTGGAGCGAGAAGGCGCCGCCGGCTTATTACCAGTACGGCAAAAAAGGTCCTGGAAGCGCTGGCGGGCGGCGCCTGGAGTACGAGTACTGCCCGGCTCTAGGGGCCGCATTCGCCGCCCATTCGCCGCCCGTAGCCGCGCTCCGGGGCGAATCGGCTTGGAGATTGCCTGACGCGCTTCACACTCGCTGTGTCTCATCAGCGCTCTGCGCATCAGAAAAGGTGCAGACACTCAACGCAAGCGTACTATCAGCAATAATTTCACTGCCAATATTCCTGCTCTTGGCTCAGCTCACGAGCCAAGCAACTACAGACAACACGCCAGCAGCCTTAGGCTACGAGACCCCCCTGTTCGACTGATTGATAGCGGATCCCCCGCCAAGATTCAGCATACCCCGCCTCCAACCCCTCATTCAACTGCGGCGTTCGGACAGCCGCGCGTATCGAGACAAGCAGTCGTTCCTGGCTGGACCAAGCAGAGCAGCAGACAGGCGTTGGGGCAGCGAGCGCTGTTGCGGGCTCGCACCTCGTACAACCGCACAACGCGCATCGCAATGCGAACACGTACCCTGTATCGCAGCGCATTTGCCTGGGAGACCCAGCCACGGCAGTGAGAACAAGCTCGTGGGGGCAGGCGGAGAACCCACACTTCGCTCTACCACGGCGGAGCTGGCGGCGGCGGCGGCGGCGGCCTCGCCATCATTCAGCAGTGAGTGCGCTGTCTTATCGCCACGTACTCGTAATGATGACTTCGTCGTGATGAATTGCTCCATTAGGGTTGGGGCTGGCCGCTGTCTCCTCCCGCACCACCATCAGCGCCCGCCTCCGCGTGTCCTTTATGAAGATATACCGAAATGCTGGCTGCCTACGTGCATACTGTACATGGCATGGCGCTCCGCCCTTGCCGGGGCCCAGGAACCTGCACGCGCCGCCGCGACACTCCGTTCCTGCAAGAAACATGAGATGCGATGATGAGCCAAGCGGTATCGAGTCCCCCTTTACGAAGTGTGCGCCCCGACGAATGGGCCAAATTGAACACAAAGGTTCGAGCCAAAGGTTCGAGCCGCAATCACGGTCACGTCTTCTTTTCCTTGTTCCTCTTCTGGCAATCTGGGTACTCCGTATCGGGCTCCGTTCTGGCACTCCGTACGGACTATGCTCAGCTCGGCATTCCTGGCCTGGGTTCTATTTATTTCATGCTGCGCAGCCTAATAAATGTCTCTGATGCATTTACGCCCCCCTTTGTCTCCAGCGGCTGCCACTTGTCGCGCTTCACTGGCGCTCCGTGCGAGGAACCAACACTGGGACTTTGGCGCCCGTCATGTGAGCCACTGTGACAAACGGAAGCATGACTACGAGTACTCGTAAGAGCGAGTCTCTCGTCCCTGTCCACGCCGGGAGGGTGTCGCCAAGTGCCAGGTCAGGCTCGTTGCGTGGCGAGTCCGGTTACAATGGAGTCAATGGACTGACAATGCTCCCGGGTCAAACGGGAACACACGAGGCGGCGCCCAACGCAACTGGCACTCGACGCTGGTTGCGCAATTGGGGGTTAAAGTGGCCACGATGCTCTGATGCGAATAAATTGACCGTATGATTGCGGTGCACTTGGTGCAGGGAGCCGGACGTGCCAGAGCCCCGTCGTGGCCTGGCTGCTAGCAAGGAGCGGCCGCTGAGGACCGGCAGGGGGACGCCTGGGACCTGGGGAGCCGTGCCCCTCGCCCGCTGAGACGGGCGCCCGACAATGGAACCTAATGCCTGCGCCGCTGCTGACGGGTGGACGCTGGCTCGACCGGTGGACCGCAGCCCTGCCTGCGCCGTTTCGCTGCCCGAGACGCCCGCGGTGGCCAACGCTACAGTGCTCGTACTGGGAATTGGAAGCTTTCGCATCCCGCGGCGCGAGTTGGTGCGCCCGTTCCGGCTGGGGTACCTGCTGTGCAGCTCAGCCCCAACTGGCATTCCTCGCGGCACACCCACCCTCCCTCCTCCGAGGTTCAGACTCTCGCAGGCGACGTGCCCAGAGAGGCCATGGGATCCGTCCCCCACCCATCCACCCTCGCAGTCGACCTGATGATCAACCGGGGGGGCTCAGCTGGCCAATGGTCCGCCCGCCCTTCCCCACCTTCAGCCGGCGCGACAGTGCGAGCGGCCCAAGTGGCTCCGACGCTTGGAAGCCGCTGGAAGACTGACGTGACGGCCAAAGGGGATGCCGTGTCGAGACGCCCCACGCCTCGTCGCCAGCGGACGGCCGACCGTGGGCTGACGAGGAGTGGCCGTTCGCCGTTGGTGGCACTGCCGCCAGCTGTCCCCACGCCGTTCCCTTCGCTCCCGGTAATCGCAAGACCAGAGGCGCCGTCGATTCACGTAGGCCGGATACTCCAGAATACGGAGCTGCTACATGCGCCCCCTCTCGCCATGCGTCACACACACACCCCGTGCCCGTAGTCCGCCTGTGCCTGTCCCAAAATATTATTTCTCGTCCTCGCAGTAGTCTCGCGGGAAACCTGGATCCTCTCCAAACCCCCATCCCCAACCTAGACGGCGCAATCGTTCCCAAGTCTGTGTATCTCGAACGCCGTCACGCACAGGAGAAGGCTTCCGCCGCATTCCTCGACCCCGCGACGGTCTGGCGTCTGTCGTCTCGCAACCCTGAGCAATCCAAGCCGTTGGCAATGGCCTCCTCAAAAGTACGCTGAGCTGTCTTCTTGGGGACGCCTTGCTGCCTTGTTCCCGCTCTCGCGAGGCCCAGTTGTGCTGACCGGTCTTCGTCTGCCTTCAGGAAATGCAGCACTCCTCCCGGCCATTGGCGCACCAGCGTCCGTCGCTCTCGAGCTCCTCCCCGTCCGGCTTGCCCGGCCGTCAAGCGCACGCCCGAACCAACTCGCATTCCCTCCTCACCGGCTCCCTCAACGCCCACCACCGCGTAACCCGACGCAAGTCCGTCACCTCGGGCCCCAACATCTCCGCCCTCACGGCCGCCGTCGCGCAGGGCGAGCAGCCGGGGGCGATGCCGATTGCCGCCGGCGGACGACGCCACACCGTGTACAAGGCCAAGGTTGGCAGCCTCCCCTCTCCGCCGGCCAGCCTACCCTACCAGAAGACCATCCCCGATATCAAAGATAGCGCGATCGAGGACGATGTGAATGAAGGGTCCGGGGATGACGAGCTCGGCAAGTTCCAGAAAGCGCGCATCAGGCGTGCCAGTGACGGCCAGCCTCTGGTCAAGGAATCCAAGAAGAGCAACCGCGTCGAGGTCCGTTGCGAGAAATGCGGCAAGGGCTACAAGCACAGCAGCTGCTTGACCAAGCATCTGTTAGTACCCCTCCCGCCTCTCCGGCTCAACCCGTGGCGTGCCTGCTCGCGGACGAGGGACATGTCGCTGAACCGGCGCCGGGGGCCGCGTGTCGTGACATGAGTGGACTGAAGTTGTTAACACGTTTGCCAGTTGGGAGCACACTCCCGAATGGTCCTTCACCTCGAAGCTCCTCATCTCCAAGCACCAGCAGGTCCAGCTACTCGAGGCTGCGTCCGTGCTGGTTGCCATGAATGGCAAGGAAAGCTCGACGACGCCTCCCGAATCGACCAAGGATTCTGCCAGCGAACCGGACTCGGCCTCGCCTGCGGCTTCTGGCTACTCGGAGCTGGGAGAGCGTCAGAGCTCGGCCGATACCACCCCGCCGCCGACGAGTGAGGGACTCCTCTTCAACGGATCGTCGTACCGAGAGAGGCTGCCCAGCATCAGCAGCGGCATCTCTCAAAGCTACCGGGCTTCGTCGTTGAAGCCTGCCTTCCTCTCTGGAAGTGTCCCCAGCGGGCCTGGGCTCGGTCACTTTCGGCAGCCCAGCCACGAGCGACGACCACCGTCTTCGGGGGCCAATAGGACTGGCCAGGAGGATCACGACCTTGCTGCCGCCGTGGAGCTTCTGAGCTGCAGCTTTGGGAGCAACAACGGCTCTCATGGCACCGTCACGCTTGCAGAGGACGCGCCGCCGGTCCCGCCGGTCCCGGCCCAATATCTCGATCACGCCACATCACTGACGAGTGCGGGGTTCATCAACAGCTTCCCCAGCCGCCAGCCGGAGAGCTTCACTCGAGGCGAGCTGCGAAGGGGCAGCGACGATGTAAAGATGGAGGACAGCGGAGACGACGACGACTTCGATATGCGGTCCCGCACTCGAAGCGACGAAGATGACGATGGTGTTTTCGGCCGCATGGAAGAATGATTCCATTAATCAGCATAACAAGGAGCGTGTCTGGGTTTGTACACGCCATGACCGTGGAGTTGGACAATTGGATAACCTGAAACCCTGGGAGGACCGGCGCGACTGTTTCTTTTGTATCACGATATACTCGATCTGTATGAGGTGGTTCTGCTCCGCCGCCAATCCTTAGCACCGAAGAGTGGAGAGCCTCGTCCTGCATTGGTCATTCGTTGGCCGCGACTGGCGGGCGTGATTGCATCTCCACGAGGTTAAAGTGAGGATTCGGAGAGGCGTCGAGTGTACACCCGCATAAATACCAAATGAAGCTCATTTTGTATATGAAAGGCCTGCGGGCGCTCTGGTCCCCGTGAGCCCTTCGATCCCGAGCGGCACGCTTGTGCGGAATATGTGACACGATGGCCTGGTGAAGTGACGAGGCACAGAGCTTGTGCTGCCGGCAAACGCGAGGGTCATTCACTAACGGGTTGAAGCGCAGAAGTCACAGAAGAGAAGCAGACGTCGTGAGCCGTCGAGGGAGCCGAAAGTAGGATGCGATGGAAACTGGAGACATTCTCCTGCAAGAGATGAAGAATGATGGCATTCCTTGTCGTTATTGAGGTGAGGACGACAGAGCAAGAAGAAAAGTCGAACACTGCGGGTGCGCGGCGGGGCGGGCGTAGGTTTCCCTAGCGA
This sequence comes from Tolypocladium album, assembly GCA_024341135.1. Taxonomy (NCBI): domain Eukaryota; kingdom Fungi; phylum Ascomycota; class Sordariomycetes; order Hypocreales; family Ophiocordycipitaceae; genus Tolypocladium; species Tolypocladium album. The sequence continues at coordinate 84,896 of JALHCF010000026.1, read as the reverse complement.
CCCGACGTCACCTGTGCCCCACCGACGGGCGCCGCCCATGTCTCCTCTGGCAGCTTCCAAGCTCCCAAGCTCCATCTGCCCACACAAAACACGCCATGCGCAGATCCCCTCGTGGTCGCGATAAATAATCAAGAGAATCCAACGATCGGTGCCTTCTTTGAGGACGCGTCATCCCCGTCGTGACGTGTATACGACAAGAACACGTGCAATCGAAGCGCCGCGCGACGACAAGCGTACAACAACACGCAGCCGCAATGCCGGTGACGAAGCGGAGCGCGAAGTCCGACGCGGCAGTTGCCGCCAAGGCGCACGCTGCGCTGGACGAGGTTGCGGACGTGGTCGCGTCGCCGCAAGGCCGCGGCAGGATTCCTGCCGCGCTGAAGTTCCCGGTTGCGGCGGCCATGAGCTTCGCCATCGCGAGCCTGGGCTACAGCGTCGTCGGCGAGCTGAGCAAGGGCGAGCTGGCTGCAGTGACCCGCAGCCAGGACACCTGGGAGGAGGTGGGCGTGTTGGCAGGATGGCGAATGTGAGTACCCTGCGACAGCGTAGTGACGAAGAACAAGGCGGCTGATGCAGCCCAGTGTTGAGCTGGCGCTGGCCTGGTTTGGCAACTTGGACAGCTTGGATGTCGCCATGATGGACCTGCTCTCTCATGGCCCCACGGTAGGAAGCTCCGGTCGCGCAACACAAGAAGCCTTTGCCCAATGCTGACGGCCTCGCAGCTCTATCTCCTGACCACGTTCTACACCCTGAGCCCCGTCACCGCTCTGTCTGCACTGGCTGTCGACGTCCTCTCGGCCGCAGTGCCGTTCTTCTTCCTGCGCCCGCTCTCTGACATCCACAAGAAGGGTGCCAATCGCGAGCTCATCGACCTGCCCCTACAGCTTTACACGACGGCGCTGTCCACGGGTATCTACACGGTGGTGCTTGTCCTGTCGCTCCGTTTCGTCCTGCCGCGCATCCTTGCCGTCTACTTTTCACGCCTGCTGAGCCTCGAGCCTGCGTACACGGCGAGCTACACCGCCATCCTCCCCGTCACGGCGCTCTTCGGCGCAGCTGCCAGCACCTTCATCTTCGCGCCGTTCGCGGCCACGGGCAAGTCCAAGGACGACGACAAGATCGGGCAGTTTGACCCGGCCAGGGCAACGCTGCAGCAGACTGTGCAGTGGAATTTCTGGGGATACACGGCCAAGACAAAGGTGGTGATCCGGAGAACGGCGGTGGCCATGTTGGTGACCGGCGTCAGCACGCATCTCGCGTGCACGATGACCATTTACGGCATCGAGTCGACTGGCGCCATGGCGTACGCAGCAGTCTGGGTCTTCGCAGCGTTTTGCACGGGCCTGGGTCTTGGATTGGTCGGCGGAGATTAAGGCAGCACCGGGCGCTGTGCACGTAAACGTCATGATGGCCATCAGCCTTGCGCCCGCGCAAGCAAGGCGTCATACCAGCTTGCAGACGCGGCCATGCCGGGATATAGATTGCTCACACGAAATCAGGACGGGCGTCAGGGCAGAGGGATGGCTTCTGAGAACTGGAGGCAACGCAATTGTCTGGAGGCCTCTTCTCCGCGCTCCCAGCGAACCTTTGCTTGGGTATCATGGGTGTTTAATATAATATCACTGTACTAAAATGTCATACTGTTGAATATTTGCCCGAGGCCGGGGCATCGCCACGCCGAGATGCCGTAGTTCCGGAGACGTCGAGGCGCTGCAGGGGTGAGAAACGTGGGTGCCTGGGATGGCCGCGCCCGAGACCCGGGGCGGCCTGCATCGTCGATGGGAACGGGTGATGATTTTCCCTGCCTTCTGGAGGCGTCGCGGCCGCGCTGATTGGGGACCACGGAAAGCTGGGGAAGCGTTACTTTACCGTACCTTGAGTACGGATTGGCGGCGCCCGCACTAAAGATAAACGCATGCAGCCTAAAGGTAAAGTAGGTGTACCTTAGGGACGACGGTTAAAACTCCCGTCATTTTGGCGTGCCCCGTAGGGCTGGTCGCTCATGTTCGCGGTCCACAGTCCACCCCGTCTGCTGGGCCGTCTTCGCTTTCAGGCGAGGCACAACACGACGCTCCGTAATATGACGAGGCTGCGCCGCACCGCACGCGCGCCTACGAGCTAACACGCGCGACGAGGCCCGACGCAGCTCACCGAGGCTGTGGGTTGCGCCCTGCAGCAACGTCAGAGGTGCATCCCGTCCCCACCGCGCGTCGCCCTGCACGGCGGGCAATTGGACACGCGCCAGGTCGACGGGCTCGGGGGGAGCGAGCAATTACGTCGGCAGCAAGAGAGAGACAGGCTTCGGCTGGGACCCCCTTGGCGCCGGGCACGACTGCGGCAGAGCCGCCGACGACAGCGACGACGACGACTCTGCCGAGTGCACGGGAATCGCGTCGACTCTCCGCCCGCCCCCAGCTGCAAAGCGCATAGCTCCGCGACGGCCTGCTCGGGAGAACATAATGCATGTTGCGGCCGGAAAGCTCGACCCTTCGTCGCCCTCACGGAAGCGTCTCTTTCGTGGCCCAGTCCTCCATTCTCGAGCCATATTCGACTGAATCTAGCTCGGATCGGAAATAGGAACTCATTACACTGCCTTCCCAGTGCATTCCTGCTTGACTTGAGTCATCTCGCGTGCTGGGCTGGCACAGTCATATATACGAGTACATCAGACGAGCGAACAGAGGAACCACAAAACCCAGTCCCTGACAGCGATACCCGAGGACCCATTCACTTCCATGCGGCGGTGATGTCAGACTATTACGCTACCGGTTCTTCCAGAGGATACACGTCTGCACGGAACTTCAAGAAGACCAGGAGCATCAGGAGTGACGAGCGCCTAGATCTCCACGGCCCCCTAGAAGTCGACGGGTCTGTTAAGTCTGGGCGAAGCATCAGTCTCGAGGGAGAATTCATCATCAGAGAGACGATTGACGCATATGGCGACATTGTCATAAACGGCAGTGTCAGCTGCGAGTGCGTAGCAACTTCTCCCCACGCTCGCACGCCGAGCAGCGCTGACGAAACGTCACAGGGGCATAATCAAGGCTTACGGTAACATCTCGGTCACCGGGTACTTGTCTGCAAGGTACCAGCCCAGCCGGACCAACCAAGCCCCGTAGCTGACAAACGTGACAGCGACAGCATAAAAGGCTACGGCAAACTGAAGATTGATGGGACGCTGGAGGGCGCCGCTGTAGAGGTATACGGGAACCTGAGTATTACGGGATACTTGTGAGGAGCCCTGACTCGTTATGAGATGGCCAACCTGCTGATTTACTCATCAGAAAATGCCGAACGCTGGTAGTGTACGGCTCGTTGACCTTGATCGGACCCGGTTCCACCTACGTCGTCGAGGAGTCGGAGGAGGTGGCGGGGGCAAAGTTGATGAGAGAACAAGAGCCAGACTGGGAATTCTAGGTGCTTTGAATAGCTTGGAACCGTTCGCAGACATTGTCGGTCCCTATCGGTTGCCCACTGGCTATAGATATTTGAGCAATCGCCGTCGACAGGCATTTGAATTGTGAACATAGCAGCAACCCAACAGTGACACACGATAATGCCAATGCCCGGACTTTTGGTGAAAACAAACGGTTCGTTGGCCAAGTCAATTGATGACTCTGTCACGCAGGCGCATGTAGACATGAGTCAACAGAAAGGCTCACTCCAAGCCTACAGATGCGATACCGTCCAGCCTTGGGCTTCACGGCCAGGACTGGTCCTGGAGAATAGATAACATGCAAGCAAAAGTGCCAGAATTGACGATGAGTCAAAATCCAAAAGTTCTTGAATTTTTCAGCCTCACAGCTAAGCCTCGAGGTCAAGAGCGTTGAGAGACACCCAAGTTCGTCAGCTGAAATCAGGGAACCAGAAGGGATAAGCCCGTTTGGTAGACTTGCAACCTTGGTAGGCTATCTGGTAGGCTATCTGGTAGGCTATCTGGTAGGCTCAGCTGGGCAGGGGGGATGCCGGCCCCAAAATGGACTGGCGCCGATGACTCAGCGGAAGAGCTAACAGCATGACATAATCACAGACCGGCGCTCGTACCCACAATACGTGGGAGCTAAACACGGGATGCTCCATGGCATGGGACAATCCAACGCGCATCGCAGATTCGCGACACGTCCCGCGGCACGAGAAGCAAATGGCAGCGCAGACGCCGGGTCCATTCATTTCCACCCACCTCCAGCGACCATTGTGATCAGGGACGCATCACACGCGTCAGTCTTGCCGAGGCCATGGCCCCAGGAGGGACGGATCAAGAGGCGCAGACCAACGGGGACGCCCTGTCGCCAAAGACCCGAAGCCTCGTATTTCAGGACGCAGAGCAGGCTGCAGAGGCGCCCGACAAGAGCCTGGAGCCGCGCGCCGACCCCGATGCCCAGACGACCGTCACCGATTTCCTCGACTTCACCGAATACCTGCCATCGGACGTTGTGCGCTCGCTGACGCTGGTCGGCAAGCTCGACCAGGCATACACGGATGCGTCGCTCAAGGTCGACGACTTGACGACAACATGGGGCCGGCTGCCGAGCCTCCCTGCGAGCGAGCGCCCCGACCCGTTAAAGCTGCGCGCTGACATCTCGGAGCAGCTGGGCCAGGCGGTCAGCTGCAGGGTCTTTGCCCACGCCGAGGCCGTCAGGATGTCCGAGAACGTCAACCGCCACTACAACAAGGCCAAGGTGTTGCTGTCGAAGCTCCAAGCTATGATGGACAACTACCCGACGGAAGAACCCAAGAGCCCTGTCGCGTCCAAGTCTCCGCAGATGTCTCGCGCCAAATTGACCGTGCGATCGACCGGGGAGGATGGGAAGAAGCTGCCGCGTCACAGGATCCCAAGGATCACAGTTCCCGGCGAGGTCCTGGCGCCGTACGATATTGAATATGATAGCTGCAGCGACGACAGCGACATTAGCTCCGACTCGGAATCTGACATGCCAGCGGGTGGTCGACGCACGCCAGCTCCCGGGCCGCGAATCAAGCTCATATCAAGCAAGGGCCAGAAGTCGGCGGGGCGCTCATCTCGCCCGCAATACAGTAGCGCCGCCATGACCGCCGCGGCGGCGGCAAATGCGGCGGCGCTTCTGAACCCGCCCCCGGAGAACGCTGTCATTGGTAGCGCTGACGCGCCTTGGCTGCAACTGACACAGTATGAGCTGGCCAAACTTAGAAAACGGATGAAGAAGAATGCTACGTGGACGCCAAGCGACACAATGGTGGCAAGAGAGCTGAAGGCGCTGGGGCGCGGGCCAGACGAATACCGGGACGCCAAGAAAAAGGCAGAGGAGAACGGCCAGGTGTTCAACCCTACGGTGCCGACTCTCGTGCTTGACGATGACTCAGGCACGCCGCTGCTTCCTGCCGGCGCTCTGAGTGCGGATGCCCTGGCCGCAGACGAGCAGCCCACCAGCAACAGGGGAATGAAGCTCAACGAGGCCAAGAAGATCAAAAGGGAAGCCCTGGCCAAGCTCGCTGCCGAGGAAGCAGAGGAATCAGCCCGTAAGATGGCACAGGCGGCGAAGCTCTTCCTGGGAAACGGTGCGCCAAACGCAACCGAAAATGCAAAGGAACCAGGGACGCCGTCTGGAAAGCCGAGGACCAACTCGCGGTCCAACGGCAAGCGGAAACGAGACAACGAGGTCGAGGCCTCAGAGACCGTGGAGCGAAGCGAGACGCCGTCGCGTCGCCTGCCCAAACGAACCAAGACGGAGACGCCCGTCCCTCCGCCGCAGCAACCTGTATTTAATCACAATAACACATCAGCGGCGGACGGCTCCGCAAACCCGGCGCTCCTCACACCCAGTGGCACGGTGGTTGCAGCGCAGTCAGAAACTCCAGTCCCTATTCCCATGCCCCAACAGAGCTCGTCGGCAAGATCAGCCGCGTCTCCGTCGTCAAATGCCTCAAACGGAAACACGGTCACGACATCAGTGCCGGTCAAGCCACCGGCCGCCGAGACGCCGGTTCCCCTCCCAAGGACTGATCAGAGAACGGCACTTACGCCGACTCCAGCGGCCGGACGCGACTCCATCAAGCGTGAGACTCGGGGAGACGCTGCGAAGCGTAGCCAGCGGCAGACGCCTGATTCACGTCAGCCGCCGTCGTCGGCGCAGCCCGCCATCAAGCAGTCCGCCTCCCGGGCACAGACTCCTGCCGCCACGCCGGTCCCCGAACCCCAAGCCGGCCGTCGGCCTGGCTCTCGAGGTAAAGCGATGAGTCAAGAGCCACCGCCCTCGCTGGCCGCCGACCGGCCGCGCCGCGCGAGCACGGCGCGCAACACTCCCGTCCCGGAGTTCAGGCAGCCGCCAAAGCGAGCCAAGCGGCCTGCCCCCGGCATTGTCAGCACCACTAACAGCGGCGGCAACAGCGCCGTCGGCAAGCGCAAAGCGGCCCCCAGGAAGGCTCGCACGCATAGGAAGGAAAAGGGCCAGACAGCGGAGGCGGAGATGGTGGAGGTGGACGACGAGGGCAAGCCGATCGACCCCAACGAGCCCCGCTACTGCCTCTGCAACAGAGTCAGCTTCGGCATGATGATCCAGTGTGACAACGTCGATGTAAGTGGCGGCCCTTGCGCGCCCAGCATAGCATGCAGCAGCTGACAACTGCAGAACTGCAAGCACGAGTGGTTCCACCTGGAGTGCGTGGGCCTGTCGGACATCCCGGCACGGACGACCAAGTGGTACTGCCCCGACTGCCGCAAGCTGCTCAACATCGGGGAGAAGGGGGAAGTGAGTGCCCGGGGCGTGAAGAAGTAGGACGAGGACGACGGGCATGAGGCGTTTGCGGACCTTGACTTTTGGAGCTGCGGCGCAGGGCTCGGGAGCTGCTAGCCGGCCCTGTGGGAAACTTTGCGCGTCGTCGGGGCGCAGCCGTTGGTGACTGCTCAAGTCCAACGGCCACCCCGTTTGTGTACTCTAATTACATGGATAAATGCAGCGAGCCTCATTTCCTTGACCCTTGCGCTTACACGGCATTACGTGGCCCTCGAGAATGAGGTCGGAGACGGCGGGCCGGAGTGGGGTTCAGTGCGGAAGACAGTACGGCGCCAGGCCCCGACCGAGCCGGCACTGGGTGCGGCGCGACAGGTACCTGCACCCACCTTACAGAGGCTGGGTGAGACTCTCAGTCCTCCCCATCAATCCATCCGTCCATCCGTCGCAGCCATCACTCACACCGGCATCCGCACGAGCCCAACGGACTCAAAGCTCCCTTCTCACCAGCGCCAAACCGCACCCATCATCCCATCTCAGGTACACCGCCCAGCATGGCCGGCGCCCTGCTCGGCGGGTACTTCCACGTGTACCCGCACCACGGCGACCTGCCGGACCCGGAGGTGCGCACCTTCATCACCAACTTCTACCACATCTCGGACCGCCCGGACGCCAACGAGCTGTGGGTCAGCTCCTTCACCAAGGACGCGCACGTGACGGTCGGCAACGACGACGCGCGCGGCGAGCAAGGTAACGTTCACATGCCCGTAGTCTGTACACACCGCCGCACTCGTCCGCACGCGCGGAGTCGGCCGCCGCGCGTGGAGCGGAACACAAGAACCAAAGAACTGACCGAGGGCCGGCCGGCGCAGAGATCCGCGAGCTGCGCGGCCGGATGTGGGACACGGTGCAGGAGCGCAGGCACACCGTCGCCAAGGTCTTCCCGGGCCGCTTCGAGGACCCGCACGCGGAGGGCCCGCCGGCCGTCGAGGTGATGCTCTTCGGCGACGTCCACCTGCGCGCCAAGGACGGCGGCGGGGAGGCGGCGGTGCCGTGGGCGGGATACGCGGTGCTGACGAGGGAGTCTGACGGCGAGAGGGCCGAGTGGAAGTTTACGCGTTATCGGGTTTGGCTGCAGAAGTGAGACGTGGGAGGGTTCCTTTGTGCGAGTGTTTCTTCACTGTTCCTCGCTGTGATGGCCTTTATGACTAACGACGTTGGCGACTAGCGTGGCTTCTTCATTATCGTTCTTAAGAGCTAGTCCTAAATACTACAAAAACCTCCCATGCGTTCACCTACTAGGATCGATCGTTATCGAACTCGTCGCGGCGGGGTCCTCGAAAATGACCGCTCTCGACCGCGAGGAGGCGGGCTTCTGGGATCCGCGCGCTCTCGAGCATGGCGAGGCGGGGACTCGGAGTAGGACCGCTCTCGCGCGCGACGCGGCGGGGTTCTGGAAGGAGATCTAGAGTCCGAGCGTTCTCGGACGCGGCGTGGTGGCGTTCTGGAGAGGGACCTAGAGTCGGATCTTTCTCGAACGCGACGCGGTGGGGTTCTGGACGGAGACCTGGAGTCCGATGGCTCCCGGCCCCGACGGGGCGGAGGAGACCTCGAGTCCGATGGCGATCTCGCGCGACGCGGAGGGGTCCCGGAGTCCGATCGGCCTCGGCCGCGAGGGGGCGGGGACCTAGAGTCCGAAGGCGCGCGGCCACGACGCGGCGGAGACCTGGAGGGCGACCTGGAGGGCGACCTAGAGGGCGATCTAGAGGGTGACCTGGAGAGCGACCGGGAATCCGATCGTCCCCGGACACGGCGCGGAGGGGTTCGGGAGAGCGACCTGGAGTCGGACCGCCCTCGACCACGACGGGGAGGGGTCCGGGAGGACGTCCGCGCCCGGACGCGACGCGGCGGGGTGCGAGAGTCGGATCGTCGGCGCTTCCTGTCGTACCGCGAGGACGTGTCCGAGTCGCTGTAGGACGAGTAGCTCGACATCGACTCCGAGTCCGACGAGTACTTGGGCGGCGCGGGGAGGGCCGGCTTGGGCATGTTCTGCAGGAACTCCCTCATCTCCTCGGTGAGGGCGCCCATGCCGATGCTGGTGAAGTAGTTGATGGAGAAGCGGATGTTGCGGGGGTTGTCCTTGGGGAACAGGCCCTCGAGGCTAGGCCGCAGCATCTCGTCGGTCATGCGCTGGCGCAGCTTCGGCAGGCCGATCTCCTCGACGATGCTCTGGAACAGGATCTTGATGAAGATGCGGCTGCTGGACGTCGTCTCGTCCTCGTTGAGGTGGATGACCGACAGGCAGTGCCAGCCGATCGAGTCCACCCCGAGCATGTGCCCGAACAGCTGGGCGATGTTGCGCAGCTTGTTGTTCTCGTATCGGTGGATCGTCTCGTAGTACTTGGCGAACGACTGCTCGAAGAGGTCGCACCACAGGCGGTTGATCCTGGCGAAGCGCTCGCCAATCAGGCCGAAGAACTTGGTGTACGTCTTCTCTTGCGAACAGCACTCGACGATCATCGATGGCAGTTCCGGCTCCTGGCCTGCAGGAAGGTTGACCTTCATGAGCTTGTGCACGGCTTCCTCCGGGTCGGCACTCGACATGATGGTGAGATAGATGGTCCTCCGGAGGTTGACCAGATCGGCGTTGGACTGGTCCTTGATCTCCATGGCTTTGGTCTCCTCGTCCTCTTCGTCGGAGCTTTCCTCGTCCTCGTCGTCCTCGTCCTCTTCGTCGTCGCTGGCCTCGCCCAAAATCTCGGCCCTCAGCTTCTTATACGCCTCCTCGTGTTCCTCCCAGTCGGGGTCGAACTTGAAGATGTTGAGTCCGTCCTGCACGTCAATTTCGCCCTCCAGGTTCACCTGATGTGAAATCTGATCCTCCTCTTCAACCAGGTCCAGCTCTTCCTTGATGGACGGGTTATCCTTGAACTTGTCCTTCCGGACCTGGAACAAGACCTCGATCATGTACTGCGTTCGCTTGTCGATGTCGGCTTCGTGCAGGATGTTTCTGAACTGGTCGAAGACGGCCATGGCGATCGACGGCTGCATCTCCTCGACGTACTGTCCCACTTCGCGACAGAAGCCCACAGCAATCTCAACGCTGTCGTCGGTCGGCTTGTGCAGCAGCAGCAGCAGGATCTGTCCGGCCAGCATCTCGTGCTGGACTTGCTGGTTGATGAGGTGCGCGAGGAAGGTCGTCGAGGACAGGCAGACGGCCTTGTCGTTTCGCTTGAAGCCCTTCCGGAACTGCATGATGAGGCGCTTGATCAACAGCTCTCCGACCTGCGGCAGCTTGGTGTTGACGATGGCCGCCATGGCCGCGTAGATTGGCGTGAAGGGCAAACTGGCCGCCTGTGCCTTCATGATGGATCGGCAGAACAGGCCTCGCCCGCGGATCAGGTTCTCGCCGAACAGCTCGGGGACGATGTGCTTGATGTTGGCCGTGTTGACCTTGTTGATGAGGCCGTTGATGCTCTTTTTCAGGGCCTCCCACGCCATGCGCTGGTACTCCTTGGTCGTCTTGTCGGTGATCTGCGCCTGCAGCGCCCGGAGCCGCGCCGGGGGGATGTACGTTCCGCCGGACCGCATGTTGAGCAGCTTCTCGTACTCGGCCTTTGCGGTCGCCTGCTTCTCCTCCTCGGTGCGCACAGGCGGCGGGGTGCGCTCGCGCTTCGCTGGACGGTACGAGTCGACGCCATCACGGGGGGCGGCACCGCCTCGCTCGCCTCGGTCGGCCCCTCGCTCGCGGCGCGGCATGTCCACTCCGACGGACGCCATCGTGGATGCTGTCTTGCAGGTGAGGGCACAGGAGGGTGCGGGCTCGCGACCAAGCTGGCTGCGCGAGAGTGTGTTTGGGGGACGACTGACGGCTGCGTCTGCATCGTCGCCTCGAGAAAATAATGGTGCACGGACCAGCGAGGCTGCCTGGTTGCGCCACATCCCAACTGGCGCCTTGCCTGCAGTTAGTCTGTTAGGCTCCGTACTCGTACTCGTAGACTGCAAGCTACGAGGTCCGCACCGCCACACCACGCGCCTACGAGTCCCCTGAACCGCGTCCAAATTTCGGGCCAGCGTGGAAGCGAGGCAGCTCGTCCGTCGTCTTGTCCTGTCCCCTCGAGCTTCACCGGCGACTTCATCATCTTGCACCCACATTCCTTTGAGCCCCTTCCATAGCACGGTCGTTGCGCCCGCCTGCGTCTCTACAATGGTGAGCGCCGCCTCCCCTGTCCCTGCCGGCATTGGCCTTCTGGTCGTGCGCCGCCGCTGACGCGATTCCGCAGCTCGACAGACTCGTTGGCTTCGCCATGCTCGTGGCTGCCTCTGTCGTCTTTCTCTACTATACCATCTGGACGCTTCTCATGGTTCGTCCTCTGTCTCGCCTCGTCTTGTCTTTCTTACTCCCGCCATGCTGACCCCTGCTACTAGCCCTTCGTCGACGATGACCACCCTCTCCAGAACTTCTTCCTTCCCCGCGTCTGGGCCATCCGAATCCCCGTCATTCTCGTTCTCCTGGGCTCCGCCGTGGTAGGCTCGTTTCTGGGCATGGTCATGATTCGAAGCAACCGGAAGAAGGCTGCGAAAGCCAAGGCTGCGGCCAAGAAGAAGGCTTAGGCAACGGCGCAAGCTCACTACCAAGATACTGCATTGATGGAACGAGTCGTCATGGCATCGCAAAGCCTGGCTCCCGAGCAAATGTTTCGGTCTACCAGACTTCCCACCTGCGAGAATCAGGCAGGGTGCCGTGCCCAATTGAAGGCAAGAGGGGCACAAGTCATAGAAGAGGCAGGTGTTGAAACGGGTATCTCTTACGTCTCTACCTAATTCGATCCACTGCCGTATCAAAGCTGCGCCAACAAAGCGAGTGTACCAATGAAGCCAATTCACCCACAAGTGCATGCAGAGCGTGAAAAGCTACAGATGAGGGGGGAAAGCGCGGACTTTAAACAAGCAATCGCCCAAGGGGCAATCCCTAGGTCGAGCCACATGGTTTGCCCTGCCTGTACAAGCATGAGGCCAAGCAGGGACGGACCACTTCCAATCCATAACCGCAGCATCAGCAAAGATCCCCTGATGCATTTTCCAGCATCAATACGGGCGCTTCTAGCTCACGAGACTCAGCGTTGTAGCTTAGACTCTCTGATCGGCAAAATCGAGAACTTCGCAGTCATCCTCGAAGAACCCGTCTTCGTCTGGGTCTCCCTGGCGGGCCCCACGACGTCTCCTCGTCGTAACCACGATTTGTTCTCCGTCTCCATCCCCGTACTGCATCACCCTCTCCATCGCAGATGGAGGCAGAGCAAGATGGTCATCAGGTCCCGTCTCCCCACCGTCGTCGGAGCCAGAATGTGGACCCAAGTCTACTTTCACAGTCAGGATATCTTGCCCGAAAGCCCATACCGATGCAGCTGTCGACTCGCTCGACTCGCTTGGCTCAGTTTCTCCGGCCAAAGGGCGCTGTTTCTTCTTCTTCTTGGACGAGGGCTGGTCCTCCAAAGTTGTATTGGCGACAAGAGTAGACACCGGTTCCAGCTGAGCGGCTGAGCCGCCCTTGCGATACTCGTAGAGGACCACGCGGCGATCTGTGTGGAACGGCTGGTAAGGGGCGCTCGATTCTATCTCTGCCTGCGGGATGGCAGCATCCATTCCAAGAGCCGAACGAACAGCGCCAGGTTGTTTTTGGAGTGTCAATGTGTTTCCAGCTTCCACGTCGGCATCTGAGAGCTCAAGGTACTCCTCTGGACCGCCCAAGTCCATAATTTGGCGCAGAATCGGAGCAACGACATCGTCGGGGAGGAGCGGCACCTCAAAGTCCCTGTGCTTGTTCGCACGAGCAATACGCTTTCCAGACGCTGCCGGCGCGCGCCGCACTTTGCAAGGAAACATTCTAACGAGACCTCCACCGACGCAAACCAGGACGTGAGCCCTGCGACTCTTGATCCAGGTAGCGCACGATGCAGATGGTAACGTCTCACTCATCGGCAGGGAAACGCGGTTCTCTCCAGTGTGTCGCAGTTGGTTGATAGCAGTCCCGGTCTTACCAATAGAGTGACTGATGCTAGCGGCGATGGCGCGGCCACCCTGGGCGGCTGAGTCCCTCAGAGTGTTTGCAGGGGTGGCCGGGACGTTGCCGCTGCTGCGGCGAGAGCGTGTGACGAAAGGCATCGCAGCTTGATATGCCGCGCCGAAGGCGCCAGACGCAATTGAAACGGCAGAGCTCGACGCCTCGGAAGTTTCTGCCACACTCTTCGACGCCAATTTGCGACGACGAGGGGCCGGCCACATGAAGGAACTGAAAGGCATGTCCAACAGATGTACTGTCCCCCTTTCTGTGGTCACCGCCAGCCTCTCGCCCTGCGGCTCCGTCCATGCAACATCGACTATGCGCGTAGCTGTCATGCGTACGAACTGTGCGATTTGGCGAACCTGCGGCCCGTTTCCGTCACTCTGGGCCAGAGTCGTCTGGAGCGGAGACGAGTGCGTGTGTTGAGCTCGCAACAAGTCCCACACAGTTTGGACGTCCCCCTTTGTGCTGGCGGTGAAGAGCGAAAGGGACGTTGGGGAGAACGCGATGAAACTGCATCCCAAAGGACTTTCAAAGGTCGTCAAAGGATGTATTGAAGGTGAGTTTGCCAGCGACTCCACATCCAGGACTGAAACCCGGCCGGGCTCCCTAACGGCAGCCTGCGCAGCCGTGCCATGCGTGGGCGGAAACTGCACTGGGTCCATCTGAGGAGAGCGGGAGCCCACCCAGTGCTGCGGCGGTGATCTTGCTTGCTGCTGTTGCGACTGAGGACTGGAGGGCTTCTTCCAGTACGAGTTCCAGGCTTGCAAACCCTGCTGCCCAACCCATTTGGCACCCTGTATGAGTTCCTGGGTAGTCTCCCGCATAATCCTGTTCATCATGCCGTCGGATATTGGCTGATCCACGGACGATGAGACAAGCGGCAAATGAGGCGGCGTCAGGGAAGCGACTCCAGGCGCTCGCCCGAGAATTGGAACAGGCAAATGTGCCCGCAGAGAGATCTGAGATGAGGGGGCTGCAGGACAGTACGCAAGCCAGTGCCCACTGAGTGCGAAGATTGGAGTCTGCGGATTAGGCCGAGGGGGCGTGGCAGAGGAGTGCGTTTGACTGCTCTCCTCTGCGACCTCGCCGCGATGGCTCTGTTGAATCGTCGTCCACAGCTTTCCCGAACAGGCGAATAAGTGCGCGTTCTGTGCCTCGATGAGCTGCCGGAATATCCAGCATTCACCGGTGACCCCTGAACAGACTGCGATGGTTCCAGCGTCTGCCTTGATAGCGAAAGCTCCGCTTGGAGGTGGCGGTCGAAAGAGTGGGCTGGATAGAGAGACTTCAGTGTTGATTGGCACCTTTTGTGTCTGTAGAAGGACGTCGACCAATTTGTTCGTTTTCAGAGAGTATACCTCCACAGCGGTCTGATAGAACAGCACTGGCGGAGGCGAGCGCCCCTTGAACCCCTCTTGTTGTGCGAAGCCTTGACGTAGGTTCGAGCCGTCGTCTGGTAGTACATCGGCTGGAGTCTCAACGTCTGCGGCACGTGGAGGCAGTACAGGGCCGTGTAGCACGACGGCTACCAAGGGGAACAGCGCATCAATGCTGCCACTGACCGTCCATGGAAGGATTTTGGCATGATGGACACCGCCACGAAGCCCTTTCAGACTCGCCACCAGGTCCAGGCCTCTCTTGCCGACAGTGTAGACTTGCAAGCCACCTTGGTAGCCGGCTAGCACCACGTTATCCGACCCGGCCAAGCCTTCCGTGGACGGCAGCCTGTCGAAGCCAAAGAAGAGCCCACGGGCGCCCGCCTTCATGCCTCCAGACTGTGGAGTGATGTTTAGATCCAGGTCATGAGCTCCGTGGAAGTGCGGCTGTGGCTGATGGGGAAGAGGCGGATGGGGGCTGGCTCGAGAGCCGGGGTATTGGGAATGCAGCGAACTCCGTCGGTAGGCCGCAGTTGATGAAGCCCGTGGCGAAGTCCCAGGTATGGGATGCTGCGTATCCATATGGAAGCTTAGCGGGCGGCGCCCGCTACTGGGAGGCGACGGTGATGCCATGGAAGGGCTCCTGAACGACTGCTGGGCAGCCCAGCCTTGATGCAGCCGGCCCGAGTCTTCGTACGAGGACGGCTGGGTGGGCGGTGAATCACTCGTCAAGTTGATGAGATTGCTGGGGGAGCCTGCCATGAAGGCACCCCCTCTCGCCCACTCATTCGCCATGCTCGGGGCGGTGCTGGCAGAGACCGAGGTGGTTGAGAGCGCTTCCAGCAGGGGTGACGCGGCATGCTTGTCATGTTCGGAGAGCGAGGGCTTGATCTCGGGCGTATTGACGGGAGGCGAGGAGGTGTCGGAGGCAGGATCGCTCTTGGGAGAGTTGGTGTCGCCGCCGCTGATGTGACCGTTGCTGGTACGCGTCCGCGTCAGTTAGGGGGGTTGACGAGAAGGGACGCGGCGGAGGGTAACGCAACGCGTGGTCTCAAAGCACTCACGAGAACTTGCCAGCAGCCTGCTTGGTCACCGCCGCAACGGATCCGCCGTTTTCTTTGGCATGTTTCTTATTCTTGGAGCCTGTGCCGAGGCGTGTCAGTGCACCGGCGCGTCGCGACGGTAGCGGCAACGGCCGCGGCCTAGGTTTTGGGACTTACTAGGCATTCAACTGGTGTTTCGCAACACGAAGAGCACCGAGACTGTGCTTCCGCAGAGCCTCCTGCGCTAGGACCGGGTTGGAGAGCTTCGTATGAGTTCGTGGAAGGGAGCGTCAAGCCCGAGTGCGACGCCGGAGAGGGACACAGTAGAGGGGCAGCGGATAGGTACGGAGGGGTTCCTTATCAAGGTGATGATGACATGCAGGAACGCCCCTCCGTCGGGAGCGAGGCTGATACGTAGGCGAAAAGAACAAAGCGCAGAGCCGTAAGGAGAGTGGTTTGTCGATGCAGCAGAATGACAGAGGAGAGCGTTGCTTGGAGCGGTTCGCCGAGTACTTTGTGCAAGATGGAGGGTGATGAAGCAATCAAGCTCGGGGGAGGCAGAGCTCAGCGCCAGTGAGCTGCTATGACTGTCACGGCAGAGGAGGCGGCGGCGGCGGGTGGGAGGCGGGGGGCTGTTGGCAGCTGCCCTGGGGGTCCACTGCCCACTGTCCCAGTGCCCGGTGCCAGCGTGGGCGCATTGGCAGGCGGCTGCAGGGGCCTCTGGGCGCGCTAGGCCCAGCTGAGATGGGGCACGCTGCATGCCGGAGGCGGAGAAGCGCGGGCGCGGGGTGTGGACGCGACGAGACGAGGTCACCACAGGGGACATCCCGTGGCTCAGGCGCTCGCAAGCGCGCGCACCTGGGACCTGTGCATGGCGTCCGAACCTGGGCGACGGCTTGCCTAGTTTATCTACCGCTGACCAGAAGGGGTCGGAGGTCATCGGACTGGCGAGTCTAAGGCAGTCTGTCTGTCAGTATACTCGCGTGCCTGTCCCCATCGCTGTCCGCTGACAGGCGGCAACGGCGCAAGCCTTCCACGACAGGCACCACAGGTGGCGACGGCAGTCGTGTACCGGGCCTCGTGCTGACTCACCCCACGACCTCCTGTCCGTACAAGTGCCCAGAACGGTGACGTGCGTTTCGTCTCCTTTCCCTCACCACACGCCCCTGCGCACCACCCAGAACAGACGCCACCGCCTGGTGACACGCCTCCACGGCGTGTCAGGTGAGCACTCTCGGATGGCCTCCTGCGCCATCGACGCAGGCCCAGATGCCAGTTCGAGGCAAAACTGGGTCTGGAGTGATGAATCAGGGCCGGCGACGGACGAAGTCAAATGGAATAGGGAACGGGCGGGCCTGGTTGACACTGGTCCAGCAGCTCGAGCCTCTCGCCGTTCACACGGCCGACTCCGGACTCCGTAGCTGTACTCCGCAGCAGCGACGGCTGCGACGGCGTTGGGAGATGTTACGTAGTAGTCCGTAGAGCCCGAACGACACCCAGCAGTCCTACCAGCACTGGATGGATGGTTCTGCCTGACATTCAAGCACCTATTGGCTGAGCCGGAGTATTGGACGCTGGCGTCAACAATGTCGTCAAAAATCCTCTCGCCTCGAGTCACCTCTCCATCTCTCACGTCAGCCATTCCTATTCGACTATTTCCATCCACGGTCCAATGTTCGAAAGTCAAACATAAGTCACAGCCGCAGAGCTGGCAACAAACGTGCCTGCAGGTCTGCGAAAATGGCTGAGCACAATGACTGACTGGCCTTACCGGTTCCTTGATGAGGGGGTCCAGGCCCCTAAGTGGGCAACAATATTGAGCCTTAACGGAAAGCCTCCGAAGCCGCGACATTGCTCATCGTGAGTGGCTTAACATCTATTTGAGTTTGAACGACTGCGGCCTCAGTCGACTCAGAGCTTTGGGCATCAAGGTTTGCTGTGCTGACGTGCGCGCAGTCTCGCGGCACAGCTTCTGAGCTTACTCTCGACTCCTCGAGGTTGGAGCGCCAACGACGTACGAGTATTAGCTCGATTCTCTTGGTCCTCTGCCGTCCACAATACGAGCCGTGTGGCGGAATATGGCGACAACTCAGAGTCGCTTCGACGAGGTCTTGACATCACGGCAGAATGTTGTAACATCACCCCCAAGTCTGCACTCTCAACCTGGTGTCGCGACGTGCAGAAAGACGCCCAGGGCGGCAGTTCGAGAAGACCATCAATAATGAGCGGTGTGAGTAGGCTCCTGCAAGCAATGGTTATGATATAAAATAATAGTTCTGATGACCTCAGCCTGAGATGTGCCCCCGCCGGCACTATATCCTCCCGATCACTTACACCGGGGCCTCCATCCACAGTGGGGGTCCGGGACACTGCCCCGCCGTGGGGGATCGAGCCGTCGGCTCGGGACCTGGATGGCGGGGGGTCCTGGAGTTGGTTCATACTTGAGGACATGCCCTGCCCTCCTTTACTGCACGGAGTACGAGGCTCATCTCTCGCGTTTAGCTGTGAATCTTGCTTCAAAGGTGACATCGGTAAGATTTTTGGAATTGGCGCATCATTGCTCGCCCAGCCATCGAACGACTTACACGGCACCGGCACTGGCACGAGCCACCATGGCTCACTTCAGCACTGAACTCAGCACTGGCTGGAGCTTCAAGCAGCAAGACTCCCTGTCCGATCAATGGTTCCCAGTGGCCAAGGTCCCTACGCAGATACACGTGGATCTATTGGCGAATGAACTGTACGCTAGGCAAATGCGCCCCGTAAACCAGCGGTGAAGATGAGCTGACGGCCTGTATAGAATCCCAGATCCATTTGTCGACCTCAACGAGCGTGCCGTTCAATGGATCGGAGAGAAATCTTGGGTCTATCGCGTGGCATTTGCCGGGCCAAAACCCTCATCCCCCGACGATGTCGTCACTACAGATCTCGTGTTCGAGGGCCTCGACACTTTTGCGACGGTCTTCTTGAACGGCGTAGAAATCTTGAGGGCCGACAACATGTTCGTGTCATACCGAGTCGACGTGACGAAGTGCATCAGGCCTGGCAGTGAGAACTCGCTCGAAATCGTCTTCGAGTCTGCACTGCTCCGTGGACGGGAGCTGGTCAAAGCGCACAGCCACGAGCACAACTTCCTCGTCAGACAGACTGAGGCCGGCCGCGTACCCGTTCGAAAGGCGCAGTACAACTGGGGGTGGGACTGGGGCCCGATTCTCATGACGGCTGGCCCATGGAAGCCGGTCCGTCTTGAGCAGTACATCGCTCGGGTGGACGATGTCTGGGCCGAGAATGAAGTCAGCTCGGATTTAACGACATGCTCAGGGACTATATATGCCAGAGCGGCGGGCGACATCCGCAAGGAAGACAAGATTCTCGTGTCGTTGTCTAAAGATGGACATGTTGTTTTGGAAAAGAAGATCAGCATTGGCGACAATCACCAAGCGGCAGTTACTTTCAAGCTAGGCCATCCTGAGCTTTGGTACCCCCGTGGCTATGGACGACAAGCCCGCTACCAACTCAGCTCCAGACTCCTTCGGGGTAACGGTGATGAGCTGCACTCCGTGTCCAAGCTCATCGGCTTTCGCCGTACGCAGCTCGTGCAGGAGCCCGATGCCCACGGCAAGTCCTTCTACTTCCGCGTCAACAACATCGACGTCTTCGGCGGCGGCTCCTGCTGGATTCCTGCCGACAACTATCTCGCACAGGTGCCCGCGCAGCGCTACCGCGACTGGGTTGCGCTTGTGGCTGCGGGAAATCAGGTCCTGCTGCGGGTATGGGGTGGCGGCGTTTACGAGGACGACGCGCTGCTGGACGCCTGCGACGAGCTCGGCGTGCTGGTGTGGCACGACTTCCAGTTCGCTTGCGCCAGCTACCCGGCGTACCCTTCGTTTCTGAAAAATCTAGAGCGCGAGGCGCGGCAGCAGATCAGACGCTTGCGGTGGCATCCCTCGGTGCTTCTCTGGGCTGGCAATAATGAGGATTATCAGGTTCAGGAGCGATATCAGCTGGACTACAACTTTGAGGACAAGGACCCGGAGTCGTGGCTCAAGTCGACATTCCCTGCGCGGTACATCTACGAGCACTTTCTCCCGAAGCTGATCAAGGAAGAAGACCCATACATGATCTACCATCCTAGCAGTCCGTGGGGTGACGGAAAGCCTACGGCCGATCCGACCGTGGGCGACATACACCAGTGGAATTGTGCGTCACCCTTGATTCTCGCTCACTGATCCTCCATTGCTGACATTGTCTCCTACCAGTGTGGCATGGCGCCATGAACAAATATCAAGAAGCACCTCACCTCGGCGGCCGCTTCGTTAGCGAGTTCGGCATGGAGGCCTACCCGCACAAGTCCACCATCGAGCGCATGGCCAGCTCCCCCTCACAGCTCTACCCAGGCTCCATGGTCCTCGACTTCCACAACAAGGGAATAGGCCACGAGCGCCGCATGGCGACCTACATCGTCGAGAACTTCCGTCCCATGGCCGCCACCACCGACAACCTAGCCGCACATGCGCACCTGACGCAGGTCGTCCAGGCCGAGACGATGCGCTTCGCGTACAAGTCCTGGCGCCGCGACTGGGGCAGCCCCGGCAAGGGACGCAAGTGCGGCGGCGCGCTCGTCTGGCAGCTCAACGACTGCTGGCCGACGATGAGCTGGGCCGTCGTCGACTACTATCTCATCCCGAAGCCCGCCTTCTACGCCATCGCGCGAGCGCTGCGCCCGCTGGACGTTGGCGTCGCGCGGACCTACCACGACTGGACGCAGACGGGCTATTACATCGACGAGAA
Source organism: Tolypocladium album (assembly GCA_024341135.1). Classification (NCBI taxonomy): domain Eukaryota; kingdom Fungi; phylum Ascomycota; class Sordariomycetes; order Hypocreales; family Ophiocordycipitaceae; genus Tolypocladium; species Tolypocladium album. The sequence continues at coordinate 64,912 of JALHCF010000026.1, read as the reverse complement.
CTCAAAGCTCCAAACCGGGCAGGTAGACCAGACGCTCCCCGCGCGCAGCGGGGCATTTGACGTCTGGATCGCAAGCAGCAGAACGCAGCCCGTTGAGACGCTGGTCAACGTTCGCTTCATCTCCGTCAAGACGGGCAAGGATGTCTGCCCACCCCTGAGCAGGACCATCACCGCAGCCGCCAACGGCACCACCGAGGTCTTCACCAAAGAGCCCCTTCAAGCCTCGGTCCCTGATGCAGACGAGCCAAATAAGCCTTTTGACGTATCACAGTACGACCCATACGTCGTGCACACGACGCTCTCCGTCGACGGCTCTGTTGTTGCGACTGATACGGCGTGGCCCGACCCCATCAAGTTCCTCGACATGGCTGACCGCGGCGTCAGCTTTGCCGTCTCGCCAAACGGGGACGAGGTGGTCATCTCGTCGCAGCGGCCCGTCAAGGCGTTTGTGTTTGAGGAGGTGGAGGGGCTGAAGCTAAGCGACAACGGGTTTGACATTATGCCTGGGGAGGAGCAGCGCGTCAAGGTGGAGGGCACCCTGTCGGCGCAGAGGCTGCGGTGGACGTACGTCGACGCACTCGGCGCATCGCTCGAGATTCCCTGAGGGAACAGGTGCTTGTGGATGTAATCATGTAACACATGGATCACGTGATGTAGGAGGGAAGAAACGAGGAACAAGAGAATTCCGAGTAATTATTACTTGTAAGCCAAATGGAAGCATCCGTAACATCGTGGCGTGGTCGGTCAGATGCCGACCCATGGGTCAACAATGGCCCCATCCCACGTGTGGTGGCGCTTGACCCCCATGTCCCCCATCCCCAGCTTCCCCAGGTCCGAACCGAGCCATGTATCTTCATCCCCAACCCTCGGCCTCCACCCCCTCCTGATTTTGACTTCACCTCTTGCTGCTTCAACGGGCTCTGCTCCGGGCTGTTGCGTTCGCAGCGTCGCATTCAATGGCCGTCCCCGTCGCGGGAGCCGGCCCCGGTCAGCTCCCGGACCACTCCACCACCCCCTTGCTCGAGCCATCCCCACCGGCGACCCGCAAGGTGAACCGCTCGTGCGTCGAGTGCACCCGTCGAAAGGTAAAGTGTGACGGCCGCCAGCCCTGCGGTAGCTGCCAGTACTCTCGCGTGGCCGGCGCGCCGCGGCAGTGCGAGTATCGCCAGCGCTCGAGGCGCAACGCCGTCAGCCGCAGGTAGCTCGCCATCACGCCCCCGTCGTTGACTTGCATGTTCCCGTGTCTAACGCCGCTCCGCTTTCAAGAACCTTTGACAGGGCAGCCGACCAGCTCCGCGCTCACTCGCAGGTCTTGGAGACCCTCTTCCCGGGCGCCAATGTCTTCAACCTCACGGACAAGACCCAGGCTGAGCTGCTGGATCTGCTCTGCCCCGGGGCCTCCTCTGACCACCCGCATCTGCAGCCTCATCATGAGCAGCAGCAACTAATCCATTCACCGAACGGGGCCTCGCATAGACAGCGTGACGACCATGGCTTTCCGAAGCCAGAGCTAAACAACGACGACAACGACGATGACGATGACTCGGCTCCCGTCTCGGAGAGTGGGGAGCCCACGGCAGAGAGAAAGTGGGACGAGTCTCTCGACCAGCCGGCCACCGTAGCAAGCGACGACATCAACGCCATTGGCGTTGCCACTGATGAGCACGCCCACTCGTACCTCGGCGTGACCTCTATGAGCGCCGTCCTGAGAGCCATCTTCCGCCTATGCCCGGCCGCGAAGGAGCACACGGCCCAGTGTGCGAGGGCGCTGGCAGCTATCCCGGCGCAGGCGCTGGCTGGCTTGACCGTCCTAGGAAGAGATCCTGATCTGAGCATCGTGAGAGAACAGCGCTGTATCGACTTCTACTTCGAGCACATCCACACAATCACGCCGCTGCTTGATGAAGACGAGTTCCGCAGGCAGTATGCCGCTGGCACCCGTCAAGACGGCTCCTGGCTGGGGCTCCTCAACATGGTCTTCGCCCTTGGGTCTCTTGCGTCGGGCTGTGAAAGTCTTCATGAGCAATACTATCACCAAGCTCGCTCGTTCACTGGCCTGGACAGCTTGGGCTCGGGGAATATGGACAGTCTGCAGGCCCTGTGTCTCCTAGGCGGTTACTACCTGCACTACCGCAACTCACCCAACATGGCCTACGGGATAATAGGGGCGGCCTACCGGATGGCCCTTGCGCTCGGGCTGCACCGCGAGCCTCGACACGGCGCGCAGATTGCCGACCCGGTTGAGGCAGAAGCATATCGGCGTCGGGTTGAGACGAGGAGGAGGACCTGGTGGAGCCTGTACTGCATCGACACCTGGGGATGCATGACGCAGGGAAGACCTACTTGTGGCCGGTGGGACAGAAGCACTATGGACACCTGCCTTCCTTCTGACCTGTTTCCGGACGACCACGCAGCCATCTTCTTGCGGGCGAATATCGAGATGTGCTTGATATGCGAACGCACCCAGCATCGATTCGCCCAGCTCGGGCGGCCGGCAAACCATGAAATCGCCGCCTTTGATGTAGAGCTCCAAGGCTGGTTCGAAGCCCTGCCTCACACCATCAAGGAAGACGGCTTCCTGCCGCAGCGATACCAGTACTCGCGGGAGCTGATGAAGGCGCGGTACTACAACGCGCGCATCATCCTGGCACGCGCGATGATCCTATACGTCGCAAACGACTGCAAGAGGAAGGCCAAGGACCAGCCCAGGCCCGAGTACCGGCACGTCCTCGACTCGTGCTGCCGCGTGTCGGTCGAGGCCGTCGACGCCGCGGCGCGGCACTGGGTGCCCAACCGTATCCAGGTGTGGAACTGGGCATGGTACCTCTTCCAGGCCTGCACGGTGCCGTTGTTGTGCGTCGCCGTCGAGGGCGGTGTGCGGCCGCCGTCGCTGCCGCCGCACGACGGCGTGCCCGCCTGGCAGTCCAGCATCGCCAAGGCGCTCGAGACCTTCGCCGAGATGCGGCCCTGGATGCGCGCGTCGGACCGCTCCCCGGACATCGTGGCCGCCATTCACGAGGCGCTCGGCTCGGCCGACCCGGACGGGCTGGTGCGCACCCCGTCGGCGACGGACGGGAGCTTGGACCTGTTTGGGTGGTACGACGAGCAGCTCAATGAGATGGATTGGGGCGTGTTCCTCGGCGACGAGAACCTGGCTAGCGGCATGTTTCCGTTGTGAAGACCTGCAGCTCTGGCTCAGGGCTTGATATCTCCCTTCTCAATGCATGGTCTTCCGTCGAGTACAAGACTAAACTATGCTTGTTGTGTATGTTCTCGCTTATTCATCCTGGTTTATTCTCAGGCGAACATCTATGGTCATCCGGAGCGTGGCCCGGCTCATCTATATGCTGTGTACTTCGTCTTCATGATATTCGACGCCGCCTCTATTCTCCGTGCTCATCCAGCAACAAGCTCGTCCCGGGAGGCAATCTCCTCCTCCTTGCCCTCCGCGGCCGCATCGCCGCTGTCCTTGGCAGTCTCCTTGCCCGCCTCCTTGGGCACCCCCTCAGCATCCCTCTTCACCGCGCCGTCCGTCCCCTTCTTCGCCTCCGGCGCCCCGGCTGTAACCGCCGCCTTCTCCTTCTTGCTCAGCGTGATGGCGCCTTTGGCCAGCGCCTCGCCCGGCAGCGGCCGCACGATGGGCTGCGCAACCCACCACGGCCGGCGGCACCGGCGGATGGTGCCACGCGAGCTCTCGCCCTCGGGGACGTCGGCGTCGGCGTCCCCGGCGCTCAGCGCGGCGAGCTCGTCGTCGAAGCTCTTCCCGCCGGTGCGCTCGTACTCGAGCAGGCCCTCGGCGATCTTGAGCTCCGCGGCGGCCAGGACACGCTCGTAGCCGTCGATGCCGTCCTTGCGGCTGCGCGCCAGCATGTCGCGCACGTCCGTGTGGCGCGAGACGAGGTGCCGCAGCAGGTGGAAGAGGTGAGGCTGCATGGCGCCGAGGTTGGGCGACGGGTCCTCGCGCTTGCCGGGGCCGCCGCTGCCGTCCTTCTTCCGGCGCTTCTTGGCGGGCTCGTCGGACTCGGCCTCGGTGCGGTCGACGTCGGCCATCCACGCCGTGTCGTCGCCGGGCATGAATAGCGGGCGGCGCTGAGGCGGCTCCCTGCCGAGAGCGTACTTGTGCAGGATGTCGAGGTAGCGGCGGGTAATGGCATCGACTCGCCAGCCCCCGATCCCATCCATGCCTCGCCAGTACTCGCGTCCTTCTTCCCCGACGGGCGGTGGCTTGGCGAAGATGGCCGGGTCGCTCAGATTGCCTTCGGCGCTCATCACGGCATCGTAGCCCGTCGCCTCAAGGCACTTTTCGACATCGCCTTCCTGCAAGATGTTGCCGTTGGCAAACATGACCGTCTCCGGAGGAAGACTGTCCCGCAAGAACTTCAGCATCTCCCAGTCCGCAAGTCCAGTGATGTGGCCCTTTTGCTCTCTCCGCCGTCCATGCACCGTCAGGATCGATGCGCCCGCCTTGAGAACGTTCTGCGCGTACGCCAGCGTCTTCTCCTTGGTCTCCAAGATGCGGATCTTGGCCGTCACCGGCACGGAGAGATTCTTGTGCAGGGTGTTTATAAGGCGGAATATGAGATCCTGGTCCTCCTGCAGGAATGAGCCGTAGTGGCCCTTCCGCGCAATGCCCTGCGGGCACCCGAGGTTCAGGTCGACGGCGTCGCAGTACGGAGCAACCCGTTGCGCAGCGGCCAGGAGCGCGTCGGGATCGTTTGCGCAGAACTGCACGAAGAGCGGTCGGTCCATGGACGGGTTGCCATCGAGCCAGGGTTCGGGAGCCTCGGAGCCGGGTCGGACGGCTTGGAAGTGCGCCTTGCGGTACTTGTCCTCTTGAGAAAACAGGCGTGCATGCAGCATCGGGGTATAGGCAAGGAGTTTTGATTGTTCGGATTCGGGGAGAAACGACCGCGTGAGCATGCGCCACGCCTTTGCGTTCGTTGTGTCAGCGGGCAATCAATCACCCAGCGAAGGCGGCATGTGGGAAGCGACTCACAAACTCAGACTGGTCCACCATGGGCGCCACCACAAACTTGGGGCTTCCAATGCTCTCGTAGAATGCTCTCCCATGCAGCTTCTGCGGCGCGCGGGCGTCGCCCGCCGGGCTGCCCTGCTGAGCTTCCGGCACCGTCATCGTCGCAAGGCGTCGAGCGCAGATGGGCTTGCCAGTCGCGCAGTGTCGAAGCCTCGAAAGCTGGCCGATCCAGAAACGTCGTTGCATAAGCAAGGGGCCTATTCCGGTATGTAGGTCGCCGCCAGCGTCGCTCAACGTGCTGCCTCGTTCGAATGGCACACGGCCGGCAGTGGCATGAAAGTCCGGGTTGATGGGAGAAGTCAAGCAGGCAGAGAAAAAAAAGTCCCAAACGCCTTCAAGCCACATTTGAACCCCTGGTGTGGGGCCGCAAGGCTGGCGATCAGATACATGCAGAAAATCGCGGGGCAGGCCGAGTGTCGATACGGACAAGAGTGGGTTGAAACGCCACCAGCCAAACGGCTAACAAAACAGATGGGACGAAGGATCCACGTTGCGGCGTAGTGTACTCGTACTATGGCAATTGTAAACCAAATACGGACTACACATCACCCACCTTGACGCGCGTTCCTGGAAATGTGATGCCAGAGACGCTCAGCTACGTCTTGGACGGAGCTTCGCCAGTGCTGTCAATACAAGGTTCAGCGAACTTGCTTCAATAATGTCAGGCAAGTCTTTACTCCTTAAGCCCAGCGCCTTCTAGCAACTTGATCACCCTCTCATTCCCTCCCTGCTTCGCCGCCCATAAGATAGACCTCCCTTTCTTATCCCTAAACCCGGTATCAGCACCCGCATTAAGCAAGTACTCTACAGACGCTCCCTGGCCCTTATAGGCGGCACGATATAACGCAGTTCCCCATGTGTCGAAGTCAATCTCAGTCGGGTTAAACCACCACGGCTCGACTTGTTCCAAATCGACGCCATGCTCGACGAGCAACCGCAGAGCCTCCATGTTGCCGAGTTCGGCAGCCGCGATATGCGTCCCGCTTCTCTGCTGGCGCCATCCGTGCTGAAGCATTAGGCGGATGATCTCCAAGGAAGGCTTGTCTCCAATCATAGCCCAGACCCCCGGTAGGCGGTCGTTATAGCCCCATGCCTCATTGGGGTCCTGTCCATTCTCTAGGAGGAAACGTATGATCTCAACATTGCCGTCGTACGCTTCCAGGCTTAGCGCATCGCCGATATACTCGCTATGATGCGCATTGAGGTTGAAGTTGTTTTTGACAAGCGTCTTCCATACATCAAGGGAGTGCGCGAAGCAAGCTTGGTGGTAAAACTCATTGTTTAACGAATCGGGGGCAACGTAGAAGCCTTCGCTGAAGACCCAGTCGAGTATATCGACCTGCGCCTGCTTTGCAGCACGCTCAGCGATGCCTGAGAGTAGGTCTGGTTGCTTCGATGGATCTTCTGAATAGTAGAATTCTTTAACGCTTTTCAGGTTGCCATTAGCGATCTCTGCTACCATTTTCTCTGGCACACGCTCTCCAGCGGACGAAGCCATGACTAGAGAGATGTTGATGAGTTCAAAGGGCGTTTTGTCCCTAAAGGCGGCGAATGTGGAAGGGATATCGAGCTGGCTCCGTTGCTCAATTCAAAAATCGCGTGCTGTTTGTCGCTGTTTTATAAATAGTGGTGCTGACGTGCCGGGGATCAAGCTTCTGCAGTGTACTCCGTACTTGTACTTCGTGGTGATGTAACAAATTGAAGATCATTTCCTGAAGAGGTCAGATGCTCCTGCAATGCTTCAGCTCTGGATGTCTGCCCAGTGAGGTAGCCGGAGGTGGTCTCCTCAACCTTTCACAGAGGCTCAGCTGGTCTGTGTCAATCATTCGCAGCCCTTGGAGAAACAAATCCGGCCATCCCGGCTTCAGAAATGACGACACGCAATGTGTGACGTGGAACGTCTAGATAACATACCGTTCCTGCCTCCGCGGCCTAGATGAGCCAATTTTGCCACGCCGAGGTTACGTGCTAACGTGTTGAACTCCTCACCGTAAGCATAACATCCCCGTTGCCGTTGCTGGCGGGAAAGTCCCCGGGTCGCTGGGCCCACGACACCCCACAACCCCTTCGGCCCGTTCCCGACGCGGCTGAGTCCACACATTCCCCTGTTCCTGCGGCGCTTTCGGCGGGCTCCCGATTGCTTGAGGCTTATAAATATCTTAGAGCGAGGCAATCGGGCTGCGAAAGTACCCTCGTTTGATATCCTCCAGCTGTGTGCCTGTTGGCTGTGTTGCAGCCCTGGAGTTGGGGGCCATCACCTTGATTACACAACCACGGCAATGAGGAGGCGTCATAATCGTATGGTTTCGGGGATTTCATTGATCCTGACGTCAGAAGGTACAAAAGCGAGAACAATGATGACGTTACACCATTTGGCTAGGAAAAGGTGCTATAGCAGTACCCTGAGCGTGTAATCCTCACCCTTGGTCCAACTGTTCGAAAACAAGAAGCATAGCTACTCAGTGCCTAAGTAGGCAGTCTTCCCCAAAGACGCTTGTTATAGAGTGCCTAAGATATAATGGGAACTATGAGTGCCTAATACCTTGATGGTATATTGATATGTATGAATTAGACCGGCCGAAGCTGGGCTTTCTTGGCATCCTGACTGATCATTCCGGCGCCTACTTCCAAGCAAAGACGGTTGTGTTGTACCGAACATGCTGCTTACTCTTTGTGTAGGCACAGCCTACCGTCGTGCACTGTCAGTTCAGATCGACAGAGGCTGAGCAATGAGATATTTTCTCTCTGCCGCTGATCTACAGCGTTGGTATGGTGATATTGGTTTGGGGCAGAATCTGACGTCTGCATGGCGATGTTGGTCTGACACGGTCTGCAATGCCTGCATGATGGTGTTGGTTTGGCACGGGATATGGTTCAATGGATGTACTTGGAAATTAACGCAGATCTGATTTCGACAAGGTAATCACCGGTCGTCAGATGGGTCAGCTCTGCATCGGTCACCGGATGAGTAGCAGTGTCTCGTGCCTGCAACCCAGCAAATATTCGAGTGAGTTCCCGTCTATAAAGAGGAGCCGCTTCGACGACAACCAGCACACATTTGCTCTGCACTCACGACCTATAATCAACTATCCCAAGCCTTGCTTACCTCTTGTTTCACCATCAACTCTTTGATTTACACTTAGCTCAACATGCTGTTTTCCTTCTGTGGCCGTAAAGGCGGCGCTTGCTTCTTCCTTTTCTCCCTTCTAAGTTCCTTACTCCTTCTTTCCTTGCAGTCATGTACTGCCTTGGCCGCCCCTGCCAGCGACTTCGAGACCATCTATATCCGTGGCGAGAAGAATATCCCGGACAAGGAGGAGGTTCAGAAGCTAATCAAGCCCGAAAACCTCCACGACTTCGACAAGTACGCCAAGGATCACCTCCCCCCCAAGGATAAAGCCGTCTACTTCACAGGCCAGACTCCAACGGATGTTAATCATATCGTGGCTTGGGCTAAAGACCACAACCTCATTACTGTCCGCAATATCTGGAAGAGCGCCAACTTCTACAACCGAGGCCAGTATAAGGAGGTTGATAATGACACCTTCAAGAAATTCCAGCGGGCCTTTTCAAAATTTTACGCGCAGCGCACGGAGGGCAAGGCATATCTAATCTTCCCGCACGACAAGAAGCCCGGAAAGGAAGGTATCTTTTGGAGCGTCGAGCTCGAGGAGCTTATTCACCACGGAAAAGTCGAAGAGATTATTTGGATCGATCAGAACAAGATTGGTAACAAGGACTACAAGTGGCAGGACGAGAAGAAAGTCTACTGGAAGAAGGGCGAGAAGAAGCCTGACGGTGCTTGAACTGAGCAACTGCGGAGACGGTGCACTGATAGGTCATGTCACTTTCTCAAAATCATCGGGCGAAGAGGATCAGTCTAGGGGAATACAAGAACCTTTCCGCTTGAAAATTTCGGAACTTTGCTTTTTGGGGGCATATGCTCCATATGCTCCCGCGTTCGTCGTCGCTGCTATCGTCCAACTCATGTGGTACGCACCGCTTGAGAGGACCACTTTAAGGGCTTCCAGGTGGAAATGCCAGATGTCCGAGTTGTAGTTTTCTCGCTCATTTTGTGTCAGGAAACGGAGCCTGTCACTACTTGATGTATACGAAACGCGTATTATAAAGGGGGAAAGTAGATAGATCCGAAGGGTTATCACTACCGTCCCATGGAACAACCTTAAAATGATCAACGTAAATATCGAAGCGATGAACGACATAAACCCTCTAGAAGAAAGAATACAGAACATTGGTAGGCTTCACACGCTACTATCTAAATGGCTAATAAGATATCGATAGGACGAAGGATTTATGTTACGAACAGTACTCTTTGTCACACCGCACCAGTCTCCACGTGATGCAGTATGTTGCGCGCAAGTGAATTGAAGCATCCATGCCAAGTTGCTTGCCTTTCCCCAATGATGATGCTTGTTCTTTGTCTACCTAGTATACGATTCGGAGCTTCAGCCTCCCTATGATGGCTCCGTCACATCATCGCGACTCTCAAGTGTCACGCAGCCGAAACATAATCGCCAGGCAGTCTCACATACGAACTTGTCACATCGTGAAGGTCACTCGGCGAGGCACGACCAGTACGAATCTCGAAACTCTAGTTTCACTACACCAACGCTTCGCTGGCATGACCGCTATACATCTCTCTTTATTGTCTTTGCTTTCCATGGAACCAGTCTCAGTCCAGCTTGCGCAGAATGCTGGCATCTCATCCGCCCGGGAGCTTCGAACCCTCCCTGCTGTGTCAACGGCAGACGAGGGGGCACTGAGGCCAGCAACGCCTTCTGCCGCGCCTCAATCCCGTCGCCTCTGCCCCCTTGCCAGTCTTCAACCGTCTCTTCCACCCCTGAGCTTTAAAAAAAGAATGAGAATAACCGCAGTATTAAGGAGATTTGTGTATGACTCTTGGGCTAAATTCCCGCGTGACATGTGGTGACCAACGCCATCGACACCGTACTATGCTGTCCCTGAACGCCGCGAATGATAAAAGTAGAACAGTACAAGGGTTTTGGGGTCGAGACACCCATAATGTGAACCGGATCAGCCGAGAAGATCCCATCTTTCGGCGTAACCGTCATCAGAAGAAGTGCGTGTATATCTTGGAGTTCTCGTGAACTTCCATTTCCTGCTCGTCTTCATTAGTCTTTGCCCAGTTACAGGCCGCGTATTTTCAAACTGGACTCACCATCTTAAACGTGTTGAGTTCTTCCTTGATCTGCTGAGCCAGCATCGGCGTGAGCCGATTGCAAGTAGCAATTTCGCCCCGTCGGTCATATTCTTGACTTGGCCAGGTGTCGTGAAAGATGATGCGGGGCGAGAAGGTCGCGTTCCGCTTAGTCGATGGCGTGCCGGGAGGGCTCTTGGTGTCCTGCCGAAGACGAAGCGCAGACATGAAATAGTCTTCATTGCCAATGGCGATCGAGCCCGTCCTCTTGTGGCCTTGCGACTCATCGTTTGGTGTGCTCGGAGCACTTGAAATCGGCGAGTCGGCCATAGTTGGAATGTTTGGCAGCACAAGATCAGAGGGCATGTCAGCCGGGCGAATGGATGGACTAGAAGAGCCCGACCCTGCTTTCAGTTAGCACCGTGGATTGACACGGCCAAATCGGGGCGGTTTAGTAGCTCACGTTTCAGGATACCCTTGCGCACAGCTGCCAGAACCTCGGCGCGCTCCTTGTCACCGCCCACAATGCTCCTTCGTGGCCCTGACTTGTCCGTTTCAGAGCTACCCAGACGCTCCGTTGTCATCTCTGGAACCTGCGAAGCATCCAGAGAGTTGCGCTCGAGGTGTGGAAACCCAGTCCCGCCATTGCTTGCAGATGGGTCAGCCGTGACGTTCACCCGTTGCGTTTCAGCTTCGACTGTGATCATGGACACTTCAGCCCGACTTGCTTCCGGCGTCGGAGTATCCGCGGCGGGGACGCCAACGACTGACTTGGGCCGGAAGAGACCCACGAGAGACCTTGTGCTCTTCTTCATGCCGCGTCCCATCTTTCGAATCATGATAGACGCCGACGACGCCGTGGACGAGATGGACAGGTTGTCAGTCGAGCCAAAGAATCGACCACCATAGATGCTATTGCCAATTCCTGCCGCCTCTTGTGCCTCGGCAATCCGGGCTTGCTCAGCATCATAAGCTTCATCTGGCGTGGGGTCCTTGTGAAGCTTCGACGGCTCGCTCTTATCGGCACTCTCTCCCTCCCCGCCAGCGGCCTTGCGAAAGTCCGCTGCGCTTCCGAAGGAGAAAGCTCTTCGTAGTCGCGAAGTCTTGCTCTTCGTCTTGCCTCCTTTCTGGTTGATAGCAGCCAGCTGCTTCGCCGCAGGAGACTCGGAATTGGTACCGACGAGTCCGGAAGACACAGCAGCGGGTGAGCGCGTCTCTTCGGCCGCATCATTTGCCATTGTCGCTGGCTTGGACAGGGGAGACGGGCTGTGTGTACGCTTCACGCCGGCATCAGAGGACGAGCTCAAGGAAGGGCTATTCGCCGGCTTGAGCAGGTCATTCTTGGCGAGCGTCTCTTCAGAGGAAGGAAAAGACGGGTTGCTTGCAGAGGCCGACACATTGCGATTGGTAGCCTGCAGATTGACTATTAGTTACTTCGTCTTGAGTAAATCTGACGTGTCGCAGTTGGACTCACAGAGGATGGTCGAGAATGACTGCTTCGCGTCGAGCTCATACTGTCCGAGCTACCGCTGCGAGAGTGAACCGAGTGTGAAGCCGCACGTGGTGTTCGCGAGTCTCTGTATGCATTACGGGTTGCGTCGCCCGGGACCAAGCCACCCTTCTGAAACTCGGGTGAGTCGATCGTGTGCATGCTGCGGCGGCGTGTCCTCTTGGTATCTTCCTGGGACGACTGTCGGTTGTAAAGTTGCAGATCGTCCAACGATGAGACGGAGACGAGACCTTTGCTGCCGGATGGGCCGACCATAGAGTGCCTCGTGGCGGCTTGGGTGTTGTAAACCTGGTTGGTATTCACCATGGTAATGCTGGAAGGTAGCGTCGAGCTTTGGGAGCGATTATGATGCACAGCTCCACCGCTTGACCGCCTGTATCGATCGGGAGTGTTTCTGTTCGGAGCGCCTGAGCTGAACGAGGGTTGAGTCGATACGGACAGATATGACTGGGGCCGTGGTTGAGGGGTAATATTCCGAGGCGTAGGCGTAGCTAAGGCAGAGTCATCACGCGAGCCGCCATGGGCGATTCCAAACGATTGAGAATATCCCATGTTGACGGCTGAGAGGTTGTTCATGACAGGTACCCGATAGTTCACATTCTGATCAAACGACTGGATTCCAGGGACGGCGGGCGACGAGTATGTCCTGTTAGCACCATACTGTCGCCAAGGCGTGTTCTGGTTGAGATTCGGGGTGCTAGTGAAAGCATATGGTTGCACGGGAGTGGTGCTACCTCGGTAGCCAGTCGTGCTCGTGCCGTGGTACGCGGATCTTGGCGCCTGAGAGGAGCTCCCCATGTATTGGTGATTGGCATGCGGCTGACTACCCGGCATGATGCCAGAGGTGGAGGAGGGTCGAGTTTGGAGCATCGTTACGGTACCAGTCTGCTGCGGATAGGTCTGGACCAACGCAGCCATACTTTCCCGAATTGACAAGCGTTAGTCGAGTCACGTCTCACTGTCCGTTCTTTGTAGGCTCGCTCGGCAGTAAAGAAGGCGAGGAGTGTGAATCGGAATGAAACGGTCGTGAATCGACCCGGGGAATCAAGGTGCACGTTGAACAAAGATGTTACTACAATTTCGAGGTCAGCAACAGCTTCACGAAAAGAGTTGGATACGAGACACGCCAGCATGTCGCTGAAAACACAGCAGACGAGGCAGAAGCAAGGTTCTGGGAAAGCCACGGGTTCATTTGCAAGGTGGTCCAACCTTTTTCTTCTCCCTAACGGGCAACCGAAAGAGCCGCAGTTGTTCGACCTCGCGTCGATCGTTCGCCGGAACGTTCTGAAGGGGAAAGAAACCGTGAAGGCGATAAATGGAAGGACGCCAGCGACCGGGAGGCAAAAGAGTGCTCGAGTCGAAAGAAGTGCTCGCTATCACCGCAAGCCCGTCTCCTGACTGACCCCACTACAGGCCGACCGGCTGGTGCTGAACAGCAAGACTGGATGCCTCAGACGACACGTCCAGATCGCCAGCTAGCTCGGGCAGAACATGGAAAGGCGGCGGGGGATGAGTCGTCGTCGAGATGACGACCCTTGGGGAGGATGCTCGGGACGATGGGCGCAGGATTACAGGCGCTGCGTGGAGTGGGACGAGCGTTCCAGCGGGAGCGGAGCACGTCACGAAGGGAGAAGGAGAGGAAAGGCGAAGAGAGAAATGCAGATGGGCCGCTCGAAAGTGTGTAATGCAGCGCTCGAAGGCGGGCAAAGCAATAAGAGAGGGAGAGGGATAGACAAGACAAGGTTGTAGAATCGAGGGCTCGGGGGCGAGGCCGAAGAAAGGGGGGTGGGCACGCCGGGATTGAGTTCTGGCGGGACGTGCTTGCGCGGTCAACTCTGCTCTGCTGTGCTCGGCGGTGCCGTGCTTAGCTGGGAGCTGAGAGGCGGTTCGGAGGGCGCAAACGGGGTGGTCGAAGAAAGGACAACGGAGACGATGGAAAGGAAAGAAGACGACAAGACCGTGCCGTGGGTGGTTGCTGGGAGGATGGGGTGGTGAAGGTGGAATGGGGAGGAGAAGGTGGATGGGTGGGAAGAGACCAGAGACGAGGTGGCCCGGACGGGTTCCTCGCAGGGGGGGGGCAAGCAGTGGTGGTGGCAACGGCCGGGTGCGGGCTTTGGCCCAGGAGTCCAGGACGGAACGGGGCCTGGCTTCACAACCGCCGAGGGGGCAACCGCGCCTCAGCGGGCACCTCAGCATCCCGCGGTGGGCCGACTCCCCTAGAAGCAGCCTGCGGGCTGAAGCTTAGGGGGGACGGAGGCGCTGAAAGAGGCTTAAGGCGCCGCCCGTGGTGACGGGAGCAAGGCCTGTGGTGTGGTGTGGTGGGGAGCAGCCGCCGCGGCCGTAGTTGGGTTAGGTACCTTGCGAGTAGGCTGCCCTTCCTGGCGGGTGCCTTGACGGACTCGCGCTGGCTGGATACGATGCAGCCTGCCACTGGCCGATAACTGCACGTCACCCTATGGAGCAGGCAGGCACAGCATACATGCTCGCAGCTGTTGTCGAGCACCAGATGCACACGCTGATTTGTGCGGCCGGCGCGTCCTGCCTGGCAAGCTACATACGACACGCTCCGGTCCTGCATTTGATTTTCGAGGCCCAACTTGGTCCGCTCGGGAGCTTGAGAAATCCCTCTGTACGGAGCACGGAGTACGAGTTTCTAGATGAGGTTCAAGCTCCGCGCAGCACTGCCCCGTCGAACCAGACGGGGTCCGCTACCGGCTTCTCCTCGACAACGTCCGCTGTCCGGCCGAAAGCCGCATGTCCGTCCAGTCCTGTTCTCCTCCCGTGGAAAACATTTTTTCCCCTCTCGCTCCTAGATGCTTACTTTGCGCCTTCCGGGAAGCCTCGGTCGCCGTCGTGTTGACTGACGGCGCAGTCGCACAAAGGGGGGGAGAGTTGACGCGACTGATTGGACGGCCATTATGCTGTGGCATTGATCTGTCGTGCGCTAAACAGGGACCCTACAGCACGGCGGGGGCCTGGCCTGATGTACAGGATGGGGGTGGGAACGCGGGCGAGAGTACCGAGTACGTCCCGGCCGCTCGACGCGCACTTCGACTAAAATCCGCATCCGAAAGCCACTGAGATTGCGCGCCCGCGTGGGGAAGTAATGACGATGGGCAGGAGATCAAACGACGGCCTGCATTGGCACTCCTCAGGGGCAGAGGAGCGCAGTTTTGATGACGGTCTGGCCTCCATACCTGCATATCTCACTTTCCGTCGGTCCTGGTATGCGAGCGCGGCGGCCGTCTCTGGTGTCCACGAGTTACTCGTATCAACCGGGGGAGCAGCAGGGTGCGTGCGGGTGACGCGGTCACCGCCTCAGTTACGAGCATTTTTATTATTAGCTGACTGTGGAGCCCAGTGATCGAGGGAGCCTTGCGACAGATCGAAACCAAGCAGACCGGGGCCGGAGACCCTTCCATTCTCGCTACTTCGATGCTGTGACGTGAGCGCCGCGCTGAGAAAATACGACGGCCGGCAGTCGCCAGAGCAGCGCGCGTTTTGGCGAGACAAGACATGCAGAGGAACACGCTTCGTGCGCGCGTACCGAACACGATCGTCGCTCCCTGCCGCCGGTCGAGCTTTACTTTGCCTCCGCGCCGAGGTATGCGCGCCTGTCTGGTTTCGGCACAGCAATTGACGGGCAGCACGCAGACGCGGACCAGGCCAGACCCGTCCCGTTTCCCCTCCTTTTTCATCTGTTGTCATTACACGTGCATCTCTGAGCTTCATCCCTTGCCTGGCCCGGGCGTGGGCCGCATGCGCGAGATCGCGAGTCCGATCATTGTCGCAACCCATGTGGTGCGGGCAGCGCAAGGTTCCCCCTCAGGAGTGCAGAAGAATTGCCAAACCCTCGGCTGGGCTAGGGATCGGCGCGCGTCAATCCTGGCCGCTGGCCGGCTCTCCATGTTTCCCTCGTCTTCACTCGCATCATCGCCGCTTGAGTGGGTCCCTGGCCCTCGAGACCCATCCCCCCATGTGCCACCCCCAACTGCCTCTCTGCGTGCGTTTGTCGTGTGTGTGGGCTCCTCGTACTGGGCGCTATCGCCTGCAGTAGCTTCAAGTGAGGCAAACCGCCCCGGTCCTGCAGCCAATTGCGCGAATCTGCGATGCACAACAACGGAGCGGAGGCGAGAAAAAAATTGGATAAAAAGATGACGAAAGGACGCAGCGCACCTGCTTGCTATTATTCATCCGCTCCGTTCCATGGCTCTTCATCGGCCGCGGGCCTCGATGGCGGCATCTTCGTTCCCGTCCGGAAACAGGAACCTCGGCCGGCCTTGGTGAAGGCGCACCACTGGGCAAGCCAGTGTCGGGCGCCCGGGCGATCGGATCGGATGCGGCTAATCAGGGCGCACCCCTCTTATCATCCGAGTCTCCAGCGTGCGTGCTGTGCTCCAGGACAGGACAGGAGCGGGCAGCGACGGGTAGTCCAGGGCAGAGGAGACAAACTTTCCTCGAGGCTGCGACCTTCGTCTGACACGGCTCATTGGCCTGCGGGACCCCGTTTGGTTGCAAATCGACCGCATTCGCGCTAGGCTGGCTCGCCGCACTCTATCCTAGACGCCGAAAGCTCTCCGGTGCTTGAGGGGATGTTGGGGTCGACAAAGCAGGCAGCCGGTTTGCCGAGATGCACGATGCTGTGGGCAAGGATCAAGGTCTCGGAGCATTGTTCTTGTCCTACCTGACAATTAACTTACTCGTACGTGCCAAAAGCTCAATGCTGCAGTGTCCACGAGCCGGATCAGAGCCGTACTCCTGCAAGACATTGTGCAAAACATGCTGTCGTGGCAGCTCAACGATTGGGTCATGTTGGCCACGCTTATCCTGTGCCTGCGGGCGATTGATCCCGTCATGGCTTTGGGGGACGTGTTGGAGCGTGTTCTCTTCTTCGCATGTTGACTCGCGTCCTCAAGCACATGGCCGGACATTCAAGGATCATCCATGGCAACCCGTAGACTTCTCATCACGGCCAGTGATTGCGCTGCGGATGCGTTGCATCTCGGCCCGCCGTCTGCCTTGCGGGCTCCGAGGGCCTACCTTACTTGATGCAGTCGGCGTCGCGCGCCTATAGCTGAGGTTTGTTGACTTATTACTCCGTACACCTGTCGCCAACGCGCATTGATGTTGTCAAACGCATGCCGGGCGTCCATTGAAGCTCCCATGCTCCCAAGCTTCCTACTTGCCAAGCTCGTGTCAGTCGATGTCAGCAGTCTCCACCGGTCGCCCCTACGGAGCTGGAGCTGAAGCTGGTCGGAGGGGCGCTTGGGGCGCTTGATGTACTTGTTACACTGTCGTCCCTTCACGTACCCGCATTCGCCGCCATGGCGTTTTGGCTCCAGCGAGATTAGATGGACTAGCAGGACCCTGAACTTGAGCTGACCTCTAGCCGCGAGGTCGTATCTCCACCAAATTGCGGTCATTACCCTACGCGCGTCGACCGGTTCACCTACCCTATACACCACCATGGCAGCCTAAACTGATTGGGACGGGCAATCAATCCACGCCGCTGTGAGAGCTGAATGCAAATGCGCAAAGGGCCATGTCAGAATGTATTTGCACCGCTGGCCTCATCTAGATCGAGAGCTGGCATAGTGGGGTCGCAGCGCTTCGCCATCTGTAGCCATAAGCGCCGAGTGTATACGGAATCCTGAGGCATTCTCGTTGGAAGCAACGTTTGCGCTCGCCGATGCGGCTAGCCAGCAGAATCACGGCATCAATCCCAATAGCCCCCGATACTCTGCACCGCAACCCTTCGACGCTCATCGAGCCTGCCGAGGTGAAGCGAGCGAAATGGTTGGAGTGCCGCGGAGCACCGGCTGCCAGCTCTGCAGGAAGAGGCGAGTGAAGTGTGATGAGGTCCGCCCAGGGTGCAGCAACTGTCGGAAGTACGGGGTTGACTGCTCCGGCTACGAACGAGGCCTGAAGTTCATATCCGGGAAACATCAAATACGGCAGAGAGGGAAGCGGAACGACCGCGACAGCGGCAGCTCGAGCCCCAGCGATGCCGACGTGAGCGTCCGTTCATCCCCGGAATCGAACGCACCACACGCGTCGGCGATCACTGTGACGCCAAAGCCGAACAGGGGCGACTTCATCAACACCATCATTACGACCGTGCGCACAAACATCTCTCAGTCAGACATCACCGGGTTCCTGTCATGGGTTGAGCTGGGGAGACTCGGGACTCGGGCCGCGCTGGACGGCGCCATCTGCTCGGTTGCCATGCATCTCGTGGGCAAGGAGATGTCCGACCAGGCCATGGTTGCGCACAGTAGGACTGTCTACGGAAAGTCGTTGAACGCGCTGCAAGCGAGCCTGTGTCACCCCACAGAATGGAGGTCGTCCGAGACGCTCTGCGCGGCGATGCTGCTATGCGTTTTCGAGGTAAGGGACTACCATATCGTGATCCTAGCGTGGCCATCCTGTGGTGCTGATGAGTTGAGCAGCTATTTGCTGGCACGACTTCGTCTGATACGTGGCTGCAACATGCTCGAGGTATAGCCACGCTGATGGAGCAGCGTGGCCCCGATGCCCATCGCGAAGGGTGGGGTGCTTCGATGATACTCGCATTTCGAGGTGTTCTGGTACGTCTTCTGGTATTTGAACTGTGATCGTTGGGCCTGACGATGACTCCCGTTCAGATAATGTGCGACATGTTCTACCCCAGAGGAGAGGTCTGCTTCCTGTCCCGCCCCGAGTGGAAGCCCATCATCCGGGACCGGGGCCGGCATCTTATCCATCCGCCAGAGTTCCCGGATCGCACGATACATATTGTGGACGGCTTCTTCGAGCGGCTCGCAGAGCTACCGGCTGTGGTGGCACCGGCCTACGTCCTCCGCGAGTCCAGGACCATGGGCACCGTCCAGCAGCCGGCGCCCGCCATGATCGCCGCATTGGCACGGCGTGCCACGGAGTCTCGCCGGCTGTTTGAAGCGTGGTACGACGAGTTTAAGACCCTCTCGGTGACGCCAGAAGAGGTCCCCTCCGAAGACCCGAACTCGCCGTTCCCAGTGATTCTGCAGCATCGAATCGCTTGGGCGGGCTCGATGCATATGGGCTACTGGGCCAGCATCCTGATCCTGCAAGAGGCACTGGTACAGTGTCAATGGCCGGAGGAATTCGCCGATTCCCGGACTGAGCTTGTACAGAACATCCTGCGGTCGCTCGAGTCCGTGGGCGCGGGGACCATGGGGCCGTATCGGGTTGGGTTTTCGATACGGATAGCGTACGAGTTTGCCAGTGCAGAGCAACAGCACTGGATCTTGGGGCTGCTGGACAGATTCAAGAAGACGTACGCCGCGACGGACCGGGCCACGTATCCAAAGCCGAGGCTCGACGGGAATGAGGAGCATTCAGTGTGAGGAACAGTATCTTGTGTGTCGCGCTACAGCTGCGTTTCAGTATCCCCTTTTCATGATACCCGGAGTGCGTATGGTATGCAAGGACTTTCAAGATAGCTCGCTGTCGATACATGTCATTATTTAATGACCTAATGAAAAACATGCGGCTATGTGGCGCGGGTATAAGTCTTCAACTCCATCCTCGCTCGAGCTCTATGATCGACATCCAACTAGGCCTCCATCCATTAATTCATTAATTCATTCATCATAATTCATGAAAAGTCGTTCCGTGCCAGCCAGCAACGAGGATTATGTATATCGACCCGCCAAGAACGCTTGCCAATGTCGACAAGCTCTAGCCTCTAGTTCTTCTTCCTCATGACAGCACGCGCAAGGTCAGTCAACGACGGTCCGCTGAAAAAATACTGGTCCGTGTGGCGACCGCAAGTGGTGTGCACGTTGACCTTCGGAGCGGGCTTTACCCAACCAGTGGATGTCTTCCGGAGCGAAGAGAAAGAGGACGAGGTGAAGGTGTGAGATAATGAGCTGGAGGTATCGCTGGAGTAGGAGCTCGTCCGCTGTTACAGGCGTGTTAGTTAGATCGTTGGCCCTGGGCAGGAGGGTGAGGAAGCTTACCTTGGCCCTGGACAGGACTGGGATGCTCGTGGACTTGCTCTGCACCTGCGCCGAATTGGCCTCGGAGGGTTCAGCACCTTTATTCATATTGGGCGAGGATGCAGCGTCCGAGGAACCATCCATAACGAAGGTGTGTCTTGTCCAAGAGGTGTTGACTGAACTAGCGTTTGGGACGGTGGACACAATGCCACCACGTGGATGGGGACACGGAGGGCCTGCAATGGCTGTCGATCAAGGACAGGTACTCGTAGGCAGTCTCAATCCGCTCCGTAGATTCAGGCTGGGCTCGAGCCGTTGAAGCTATGGCAAGAGCAATAATGCAAAGTTCGATGGAGATGACGTCTCACGATCAAATGGATGAAAGCAGACATGAAAACTGCAGAGATAAAGCCCGCAGGGAGGGGCCCGCAGTTGTTATTTGTACGCGTGTCCGATGCAAGACGGCAGAGCTGGCTCACAGCAAGCCAACGGCCGTTGCAGCTCTGGCGACTTGCATCTGGCGCTGAGGTCAGCGGTCCTTCGTGCAGGGCAGACGAGCCAATGATGCACGTCCAGGCCCGTGAACAATGGGCCGGGACGGAGGGCCCGAATGGATCGACGCATAAGGCAGCAAGATAAATCTAGTTGGACCGCCTGGGCCATCCTTGTGGGCTTGTCTACTCGAGTCGATAGACTTGCTTGGTGGGCCGGTCATTCAACGAGGTGTGAGTCAACGGTCCTCCAGACCGTCTCGGCCTGAGTGACTGCCGCGCGTCGTTTCCATGTCTGAAAACAGTGAACAGTTTATGAGCCTCTTGCGGCGAATTGACAACTGATCCTCGAAATTCGGAGGGGTCAGTCAGCCGACGGCGCGCAGTCGACGCATCCGGGACGCTGTCTGGCATTTGTCGATGCCTGAGGAGACGTGAGGCAGAAACACCCTGCGGCTCGCTAGCCTCCAACCCACAGCCACGCAAACAGGCCGCTCGGCAGTGGGACGCCATCCACCAGCCCTACGGAGGAGCTTGGACTTGAGCCGCAACACATGGCGTCATGTTCATGTTAGTGCCCGCGATATGAAGATCCGGGGAATCTGGCGGCCCTCAAGGCCGGTCGTGAGACGGCATCGTGACCATGGATTGGAGTCGGAACAGGCTGCTATCCAGTAGTTACGCGCGGCTCGAGCCGTAGATTGCGTTCTGCGCCGGAATGAGCCTCATTCGCTGCCGCCGACGGCCATTGCTGGCGGTTGAGGAGGCTTTTGCAATGATTGTGCAAATAAGACAACCACTTCGCAAGATTGCCCCTGTTGCGATGCACAAATGTCGGTGTTTTAGCGGGTGGTGGTTTGCGGAGTGCAGCCCCCAGTGCCCGGTGCCTGAGGCCTGGCCACGCTTGGGCCACCCCTAAAATCTTAATCAGCTGCCTGCACGTGAGGGCCTGGTGACAGACCCAACGTTTTGGCCTCCGACTGCCTGGACCCGCGACGGCGACGCGCCCTCACCAGCTCGACCATCACCTGTTGTCGCACCCCGGCGTCACCACCTTCTGCATCCTTCCAGCGCGCACGAGCTGCTGTTGCGCGCGCCTGGCCAGCGCGTCTATCCTCGTGCTCACACCATTGTGCTTTTTCCCGAGCTGCTGCGCTGCTCAAGACGTGCGCGGGTTGCGCTGCGACGACGGTCCATGCACGCTGGTGAACGCAGCGTCCGTCGCCGAGCGCCATCCATCCGGCACATCCAGGCTACATACTCGCAACGCTGTATATGCATACGCGCATGAATATAGACACTGTCATTCTTGCCTTCATGGTACGCACGCAATCGTCTCGGCTGCATTTCCCCACCCAAGTCATCCCCTAACATCGCGGTTCGCAAGTCAATTCGACGCACGAGCATCTGATCCAAGTTGGCCGCGTCGACTCATCGCTTAACCATCGACCTCCAACCATTGCCTAGCAAGAGACACGAAGACACCATGGTTAGCAAGCGGAAGAGGGTACTCGAGGATTTCGATCCTAATAAGTCCGATTCCGAGGACGAGAACTTCGATCCCACCGAAGCCCGGCCTCAGCGGAGCTCCAAAAAGCCCCGTTCCTCTCGTGGCTCCCGGCCCGGTCGCAAGAGGAGCCACCGGTACCGCGGTTCCGACATTGACGATGACGACGAGGAGCTGTCGGACAGCCAGGAAGACTCCTTCGTCGAAGACGAATCGGAGCAAGACGAGGACGCACCCGTCAACGCTGCTGGACGGCGGACCAGGAAGGCAGCTATAGCCCACCACAACTACAAGGAGAGCAGCGAGGATGACGATGAAGGGCGTGCAGCGGATGAAGACGAGGAGAAGGCCGCCGTAGGCGCTCCGGACGAAGCTTCTGAGGCGCCTCTGGAGACCGAGGAGCCGACAACGCGAAGACTCGTCAAGCTCAAGGTCCCCAAGTCGGCGACCGTGCCCGTCATGCGCAGATCGACACGGGCTAGTACCGCAGAGACCGATGAGTTCGTCGAGTTGTCCAACTCGGGTCGACACGCCGTGGCGTCTCGCGACTCCCGCAGCAAGAGCCCAGAAGCGTACACACGTAGCCGTCGATCTTCGCGCGCCATGAAAGGCCTCAAGCCGTCCGCCCCTGAACCGATAGAGCCGATTCAGGAGGCCACGCAAGAGAGCAGCGTTTCCCGAGTGCACGACGCGGACGAGCCTGACGAGCTTTCGCAGGATAGTGAGTCGTTGAAGGCCAAAGGGGCCGACGATGAAGACATGCACGGCGCCGTTGATATCGCTGACGCCGCCGGTGCCCAAGATGAAGACAAGGCTGCTCCAGAGGAACAAACAGGCGGCGATGCCCTCGATGACGATGATGATGACGATGTCCCGGTCACCCGAAGAACCAGGGCGTCCCGAGGCAGCACCTCGGCGCCTGTGGATGGAGAATCTGACGCCGTCGACAATTCTAAATCTCGGCGCCTGACACGTGGCTCACGCACCAAAAAGTCCACGCAAGAGCCTAGCAGCGACTTCGAACCCGGCGAAGATTCCGACGAAGCTGACATGTCGGGGTCCGACAAGGCCAAGAAGGATCAAGCCGATGACGATAGCCCCACCCCACGAGGCAGGCCGAACAGACGGAGCGGCCGCAACTCCCGCCGCGGCGATGATTCGGGGGATGAGGAGCCCGACTTTGACCTTGATGAGCTGAACGAGGAGGCCCGCGAGCTGCGCCAGTCGTCTCGACCTCGGCGTCGACCCAGGCAAGAATCCCCCATCGTGTATCAAGAGCATACAAGAAGGGCTCGAAACAAGGTCAACTACTACATGCCGCCACTGACGGCGGTCAACATCGAAGATGATGCTGAGGACCCGGCGCCCACCCCTTCGCGGAACCGCCGCGGCAGAGGAGGCGGCGGCGGAGGCTGGGAGCGTAATCTCAACACCACGTTTGGCCCGTTCGGCGGAGGCGGAGGCGGCGGTTCGCTTCTCAACGGCCCATGGGGCACTGGAGCGGCAGGCGGCGCTGATTCCGACAGTAGCGACGACGAGATGGTACACCGCTCGAGCGTCGCTGGGAACATGGGCATGACGCCCACCTCGGCTGCTGCCGGGGGTCTGTTGCCTGGTGGACAGGGCCTCAATGCCGAGGGCGTTGGTGCCACCCCCAACGTTGGCAAGATCAAGGACCGCAAGGCCCTTGCCGATGCGGACCCTCTCGGTGTCGATATGAATGTTGACTTCAACCAGGTTGGAGGCTTGCAGGGGCACATCGACCAACTGAAGGAAATGGTCCAGCTTCCCCTTCTCTACCCTGAGCTCTTTACCAAGTTCCACGTCACGCCGCCCCGTGGCGTCCTGTTCCACGGACCTCCTGGAACCGGTAAAACGTTGCTCGCTCGCGCCCTTGCGAATTCTGTCGGTTCGGGCGGGAGGAAGATCTCGTTTTACATGCGCAAGGGTGCTGATGCGCTGAGTAAATGGGTTGGCGAAGCAGAGAAGCAGTTGCGTCTCCTCTTTGAGGAGGCCAGGAAAACTCAGCCGAGCATCATCTTCTTTGACGAAATTGATGGGCTGGCACCTGTCAGATCCAGCAAGCAGGAGCAGATCCATGCCTCTATCGTCTCTACCCTGCTGGCTTTGATGGATGGAATGGACGGTCGTGGCCAGGTCATTGTCATTGGCGCCACCAACCGGCCGGACAACATTGATCCCGCCCTCCGCCGCCCTGGTCGCTTCGATCGGGAGTTCTACTTTCCCCTGCCCGACATCGAGGGTCGCCGATCTATTCTCGACATTCACACCAAAGATTGGGGCCTATCGGACCCCTTCAAAGCATCTCTTGCGGAGAAGACAAAGGGCTACGGCGGCGCTGACCTACGGGCCTTGTGCACTGAGGCGGCGCTGAACTCCATCCAGCGTACCTACCCGCAAATCTACTCGTCTAAAGAGAAGCTCATGGTCGACCCGGACAAGATCTCAGTGCACGCCTCGGACTTCATGATTTCCATCAAGAAGCTAATTCCGTCGTCGGAGCGATCCGCCACGTCTGGAGCGCAGCCCTTGCCCATGTCCGTGGAGCCTCTGCTCCGTGCACAGTTCAGCGCGGCGAAGCGCGCCTTGGATCATCTGCTGCCTCGCAAGAAGAAGATAACGGCTTTGGAGGAAGCCATGTTCGAACAATTCGACGACGACGATCATGGGTTTGGCCGCGAGGTCATGCACCAAGAATTCGAACGGTCTAGAATCTTTCGTCCACGGTTCCTCATCTATGGAGTTCACGGCATGGGCCAGTCTTACCTTTCTTCGGCCGTGCTTCACTACTTTGAGGGGGTCCACGTGCAAAACTTCGATCTGCCAAGCTTGCTTGCTGACGGACGGGTAAGTGTCGTCGAGCCCCTGAGCTCTGCAAACCCCTGAAGCTAACTGCGAGACAGCCAATGGAACAAGTCATCGTCGGCCTCTTCACCGAGGTTCGACGCCACAAGCCTAGCGTCATCTACATCCCCAATATCGACGCTTGGTACGCGACGTTGGCCGGGACGGTGGCTCTGATCACCTTTCAAACAATGCTTAAGTCGATCCCGCCCACGGACCCGGTGCTCTTACTTGCTACCGCGGAATGCGAGAAGGGAGAACTTCCCAGCGACCTGGCTCGCGACTTTTTTGGATATTCTCGCAAGAATCGGATGGAGATTCCGCGACCGGAGAGGGTTAGTACCGAGATTCCCGGAAGTACCTTTGGGCCTAGAGGCTGATGATTTGCAGGTGAATCGAATGGAGTACTTTGCAACGACGCTCGAGTACGTCAAGAAGAAGCCTGGCGACTTCCCGGACCCCGAGAACCGCAAGAAACGAGTCTTGGAAGAACTTCCCGT
Source organism: Tolypocladium album (assembly GCA_024341135.1). Lineage (NCBI taxonomy): Eukaryota > Fungi > Ascomycota > Sordariomycetes > Hypocreales > Ophiocordycipitaceae > Tolypocladium > Tolypocladium album. The sequence continues at coordinate 39,867 of JALHCF010000026.1, read as the reverse complement.
CGCTCCAATCATCCAACCGAAGCCTCCAACAAAAGCAGAAATGAAGGCTCAGCAGAAGAGGGACCACCAGTTGCTTAACGGCCTGAAGATTCAGCTGCAGCCTATCATGGATCAGATTAACCGGAGATACAAAAAGTTCAGACAGCCAGTTATCCCTCCGGCTCAGATTGATTACCTCTTTGCCGAGTCCGATCCAAATTTCGTCCGCCCAGACATCACAGAAGGTGAGATCCGACCCTTCGAGATCGTGAAGGACAAGCACGGAAACGACGTCCTCCGAGACACGGCCACTGGGAAGTGCTACTACAACTTGGAGACGACGACCATCGAGGAACGCTTGTCGAACGGCTTCTACGCGCGCCCAAAGGACTTTTTGTTCGACATCAAGGCACTCGCGAAGGATGCGAAGAATATCGGAGACAAGGAACGCACGCTCAAGGCCAACGAATTGCTAAGCAATGTCGAGGTTGACGTTGCCAGCATCGAGAGCAGCACTGCTCACATCGACTGGGAGGGCCTCCATCAACGTCAGACACAACGATCCAAGCAGGCCGCGGAGAAGGAACGGAAGCGGCAGGCAATGCAGTCCATTACCGACAGGCTCCAGGCCGAGCAGGCGGGCGGCAACGACAGTGACTCTCAGGGCCCGCTCACGCTCGGAGAGACGGTCCCAGGATCTCGGACCATGGCCCGCTTCCAACTACGCAGCCCGCTGTCTAACGGCCACGGAGAGCTTGATCAGGAACCGGAACCCTTGAGCAACGGCATTCCTGACGGTCCCAAGGATGTTGATGTGGAGATGAGCGGCGTTGAAGATACGCAGCAAGCCACCCAAGTGTCGGCGATGGGACCACCACCAAAGTCCGAGGATCAGTCCACCAAGGGCCAGACTGGGATGACGCAGATATCGCAAAAGTCGGCCGTCACGCCCCTCCCCCCCGGCGTGTCGCCGTCTGCCGTCATCAACGACGCCTCCACGACCAAGACGTCGGACCCGTCGACCCATCGATCCTCCAACTGGAGCACCCAGGTTACAAATGGGGTCCACGGCGGCGAGCAGCGCAGCGGCGGCAACGACAACGACGCGGAGATACCGGATACGCTTGTCGTCCCCAGCCAGACCCCCTCGAGCGACGACCCCTGGCTCCATTCGCAGGCGCACGGCCTGGCGCGCGGGAACGTGGCGTCTGGCTCAAATCTGACGGGCAGCCCGACGTCGTCGCAGTCGCAGGCACGTCACCACCACGGAGACGCTGGAAGTCGCAGCGGGGCCGCTCCACCGCAATCGCAGGATCCAAACGAAGACCATCACATAGGAAACTCGGGATCGTCAGCCTCTCAGCCATTTTCGCTCGAAGGCGCCGTGGAGAACTTCCTGGTTGAGGTGACGGACGGCACCTCTGGGTGCACCATTGAGCAGCTCGAGCAGATCAACCGCGAGCTGATGGACGAGATCTGGAGCAGCAGGAACGAGTGGAGCCGCATGAAGGTGCTGGGCCATGTGACGAGGGTCTTCAACGACACGATTGGCGAGATTGAGATGATGCAGGGCATGGGGCCCCTGAGCCAGAGTCGCAATCTTGAGTGAGCTTGTACCAACGAAGCCGAGGGGGCGAGGCGAAATGTCGATTTGGCCAAAGGAAAGTGACGGGGTTTTGTAATATTGCATCAAGGGTCGAGCGTGCCGCTGTAGGGCAAGGGAATGGAGTTGGGAGATTGTGACTACCGGGGCCCAGGGCCGGATGTACTGGAGCTTGTCACTCGCACGGCTGGAGGCACTGATGGTACCTATTTTTCATTATGAAGCTTTGCATATGGCACAACTAACAGGCCGTCTCATAACCTTGACTTTTTGGAGCTGTCGTAGCGCTTCCCCTCGTCATCCTGCTCGGCAACGGTGAGGTCGGGCAGCTTGGCGGGCATGATGCGGCGGGGACTGGTACCCGGGACGACGTTGTACTTTGAGAAGTCGGTGACGCCGGCGTGGTCGCGGAGGAAGTCCTCGTCGAGGAGCAGCTCGCCGTTGACGAGGGAGGCGGGGGCGTTGATGATGGCGAGGATGGCGTCGGAGAAGATGGTGGCCTTGCGGAGGTCATTGGCCTCGTCAGGCTTGCTGGTGGTGAACTGGGCCGTGGCGGCCGACTCGATGGCCTGACAATGTGGGTTAGACACTGTCCTCGACTCTCCGTTTCGGATTCCCTCGCGCTTTCAAAACGCCGGGAGTCAAAGGGCCGCTTACCACGGCGGGCCAGATGCTCGTTATGGCCATGTCCTTGAGCCCTTCGCGCACCAGGTCCATGGCCAGGCCCTTGGTCAAGACGCTCATGCCGACCTTGCCCATGGCGTAGGCCGTCTTACCGCGGAAGAAGCGGCTGTAGATGGGCGGGCTGACGACGACGACGCGACCCCGGGGGGCCTTCCGCAGGTGCGGCAGCGCGGCCTGGACGACGGCGTAGAGGCCCTCGGGGTTGACGCGCTGCATGAGCTGGAAGCGCTTGAGGGGCGTGTTGGCCACCGAGGCCCAGAAGATGGCGCCCGAATTGTAAACGAGGACGTCGAGCCGCCCGTACGTCTGCGAGCCTGGTCAGTTTACACATTACGGCGGTTGCGCCCCGTGGCAACGGGGGCGAGCTGCGCAGGAAACAGCGGGACGCACGGCGACGGTCTCGGAGATGAGGGCGTTCACGCTCTCCTCGTGGCGCACGTCGACGGCGATGGCGGTCGCGGTACCGCCGGCGGTGGTGATCTCGCGGGCGACGGTGGTGATGGTCGAGTCGGGCGAGTTGGGGTCCGGGGGGAAGGGCGCGGCGGGCTTGGACGGGTCGCTGACGGTCTTGGCCGCGACGACGACTGGCGAGCGGAGTTAGAGCTGGGATTAAATGCTATCGTTATGGAGGTTGAGGTTGAGGATGAGGTGAGGATGAGCGTGAGGATGAGCTCGAGAGAAACTACCTGCGTAACCGTTGCGGGCGAGGTCGATGGCGACCTGGCGGCCGATGCCGCGCGAGGCGCCGACGACGAGGGCGACGGGCATGCTGGACGGCATGTTGCTACGATGCCGGTGCGGCTATGGTACGGTCTACATGGAAGCAATCCGGGGCTCTGTGCTGGTGGTTGACTGACTCTCTTATATGAGAGGTTCAGCACTACGGACAGCTCGAGCCTCGGTGTGCCACTGTGGGGCGTCCCTGGCGGGGGGAGGTGCACATGTTCACGTCAACACCCCCCACTCTCCAGCCGACCAGACTACGCTAAAAACATTGCTATAAAGAGGCTCCAGCCGGTTGTCTGCTTCTTGGATCCTGGCCAATATAGGAGTTCAGGCGCGTGGCTACGTCGGCGTCCCTATTCATCAACGCCGGCCTAGCCGCTACCAGCCATGGCCCCCTTCAGCTAGATCAACTCCATGATCCTCACCGACGGCGTCAACTCGGCCAGCTCCTGTCGGTAATCGTCTAGCAGGGTACGAAATATGTTTTGTGTGAATGGCATCCTCGCAATGATGCAGGCAACAATGGACGTGTCTTGAAGTTTCAGGGAGGTTGCTCAACTTACACGAGCGTTAGCAGAGCAATTCATTACGACGAACAAAACGACAGAAGCCTGCAAGGAAGCTTCGTAAGATTTGCTTTTGCAAAAGGAGAATTTGCCACCATAAATTGGACACATTGATCGGCATTTAGTATACTATAAACTGCTTAGTCCTTTTTAGAATCCTCTATAATGGCTCTTGCTTTAGCTAAGAATTCGAGTTGCACCTCTTCAACATTTCCTTTGCCATCAATCTCACAGAGCGGCTGTTTTCTATCTCTAAGTTCTTGAATCAGAACACTGTGAGATTTCGAAAAAGCCTTGATTCTCCTTTCGATCTGTTCTAATTGATCGTCCTCGCGTCCAGAGAAATTGGCCCGATGTGCCAGTCGACTTTTTAATGTGTCATCTGGTGCCCGCAATTCTATGGTTCCGTACGAGGCAGATACCTAGAACTCTTAGCTAGACGTCTTTGGTCGGAACTCAGACATACCTCGTTTGTAAAAAATGCCAATTGATCAGGACTCCGAGGGAAGCCATCAATCAAAAAGACGGACTGTGGCTGTGACTTGATAACCTTTCGAAGGAGGCAAATAATAAGCATTGGGGGAACAGGCTGGTTCATCTTGAAACTTTTGGTAATAAACTCTTCGAAAGGGGATCCGGGTCGGCGTTGTTCATCGCGTAATAATTCCCCAGCGGAGACATGGTAAGCCCCTAAGCTAGCGGCCGCCATCGCACACTGCGTTCCCTTTCCAACGCCGGGACCCCCTACCTGGTCAGTCACAGTAAAACACTACTTCAGTCTGGGATTAGTTACCTATGACGAATATGAATGTTTTCTTTTCTTGGTCCCAGCACTCCCAGTTCGCCAGTGTAGCTTGGGCCGTATTGCGTAAATCGTTGCCCTGAATGTATTTTGCGTCCTCTTTAAACTCGGTAAAATCTAGATTCGGGTATTTTCGAGCATACTTAAATGCCTTGTCGAGTCTCTGGAGCTTGTCCACGTCGTGGACAAACTTGGCTGCCTCTGTTTTGTTCTCCTTGTACTCGCGCCAGAGGGTTTTGAGCATAGCTCCAACTGCGGGATTCACAGATTCCAGGAATTGATACGCAAGTTCTTCTCGTGCTTGTTTATCCTCTGCGGTAATCTGATCTGCCGGTGTTATGTCACCAGTTACGACTTCAGCTATATCGTGGGCGGCGGCGAGCTCGATCGCTCTCGATTGGTACTCCTGCGGATTGTTAACTACCTAAAATACCACATCGGAGAACGCATTATTGTGCCTTAGGAGCTAAACAGATACAATATAGAGTTACCGAGTGAGAGTGCTCGGCAACGCTCTCGCAATCCTTTTCAGGCACGCCTCGAGCGAGCCAGCCGCGCCTCTTAACAGTAGCGAGGTCGTCCAATATGTCTCTGAACCGAATGTCGGACATAGTGAATGCGTCGAAATACGCTCACGACTTGCAAAAGGAGGGAACGGGACGGGTCGCAGGGAGAAGACGGCTTTCACTTTGTAGCGGGTTGTGAGATGGGGCTGGCCGCGGGCCGCTACCCGCATGCCGCTTCAAATCCCCGCGCGCTAAACTTCTCAGGGACGCAGAGCATCTATAACGAGCTGTCTCAGAGCCGTTGCAAAGTGCGTGGCGTCCTAGAGCGGGGGTCGGGACCAGTCTCGTATGTGTGCTCCAACGCCGCCGATGTGGACGTCGTCAAGACCAGCACGCGAATGAGTTTGCGGAGACGGGGCTTGCCTTCCCCATGTTTACCAGGTCCAATGGCGACGGACAGCGCGTGTCTGACCAGGATTACGCTTGCTCGGGAGCTGGAGATGGAAATCCGACGAGTCATGGAGATGGCAGTTGTTCCATCTTCTCTCTCGGCACGTGCTTTTTGCTCCTGCCCTCGCGCCGCGTTCCATTGCCCTTCACAATCCGCAACGAAACCACATCTCTCTCGCACCTGGACGAGCAAACAGGTCATACACACTCATGAACGTGAACTTGCAACAGCACCCCCCTCCGAGCCGCATGCCGGCGAGGGGCGCGTCTGCCTATGGGGTTTCGATTAGTGAACCTGCATCTAGCCTCGGGCCCTCGGCTGCGGCCCCACAGCCGCTCCCGTCGGGGCCTAAACGTCATCAAATATGTGTTGACGACCGCGTCAAGGATCCCTCGCAATAGCCACAGGTCTGGAGACCGAACCACTTTCAAATATCCCGTTTTGCGTCTGGTGCGCCGCCATCTTATCGCGTCATACCACTGCTTGCTGTCGTCGGCTTTAATCTGAAGTTCAGTTCACGTCACAGCCAGCGAACTCTGGAGCCTGGATAACTGAGGTAGTCGACATGGCTGGTGGTCGCATAGACGTCTACATGGACATAGGTGCGTTCCGGACATGCACGACGGGAGCCACGGCGGCAGCTGACTGATGATGCTTGTAGCGTCCGCCTTTAGCTATGTTGCCTTCATGCGGTTGATGGCCGACCTTGATAAGTTGACGGCCAACGGGGTCGAGGTCGAGTGAGTGCGCTCGCAGCTGCTGCTCCTACGCACATCGTCAACTCACCCGCGCAGCATCCACCCTGTCTTCCTGGGCGCCATCATGCAAGCAAGCGGTAAGACCAACGTGCCACGCCAGCCCCGATCGTGCCTCTAACAAGATGCCGCCACAGGCAACCGGCCGCCGTGGATGCTCGCCGCCAAGGCCCGCTACCTGTCCCACGACACGGCGCGTGCCATGGCCGCCGCCGGCATCACCAACTGGGCCGCGCCGCGGAACCTCTTCGAGCTGGCGCGCACCACCTCGCCCCTGCGCGCGCTGCACTTCGTCAAGGCCACGTACCCGACGGCCGCCTTCCACGCCACGCTGCACGCCTTCCTGCGCAGTTTCTGGGAGCCGCCGCACGTCGACTTCACCGTCGACGCGAACCTCGCCGCCGCGCTCGCCGCCGTCACCGACGCTGACGGCAGGCGCCTCTTCGACGACGACGAGGTGCGGCGCATCTTGGACGGGCGCGCGGGCATGCGCGACGTGCTCACCAAGGAGACGGGCAGGGCGCTCGAGCTGGGTGCCTTTGGCGCGCCGTGGTTCTGGGTCACCAACCCCAAGGGCGACGCAGCGCCCTTTTTCGGCAGCGATCGGTGAGTATCGTCCTTGGCAGGGAATGAGCACAGCTGTTGACGTGTCAATTGCAGTTTCGGCCAAATATACAAGCACCTGGGCGTTCCGTATCAAGACGTCGAGCTCTTGCTGCCAGAGTCCAAGGAGGCGTCTAAGCTATAGCTTGAGCGACAACTCGCTTCAGTCTAGACAGAACAATAAGAAATTCCAACCCGTGGTTGTATCTCTGTGAAGACTGAAAGCAACTATTGCCGATTCGAGTAGACATTGCATACTTTTCATGCGTAGATGCAGCGCTGCCACACATCGTGTCGTTGCGAGTCCCAGTGTCCGTTACCCACTTACAACGCCAAACTCAAACCTGCACGGCTCTCTTAACTCACCCACCCTCCCACTCACACACTCACTCACGTCTCATCGTCCGCACGACGCGCACCGCCACGATGCAGCCGCTGGAGCTGACGCTCATCGTCGCGGCGACGCGCAGCATGGGCATCGGCGCGCACGGCACCATGCCCTGGACCGGCCTGCGCAAGGAGATGCAGTATTTCGCGCGCGTCACGACCCGGCTGCCGCCGCAGGTAACACCCCAACTCCCATGAACGCGCTCGCAACTCGCCCTCATTTCTTCCTCCCATGCACCGCTCCGCTCGAGGGACACGCGCTGACGCAGATGCAGTCCCCGCCCGGCGCCGTCAACGCCGTCATCATGGGCCGCAAGACGTGGGACTCGATCCCGCCCAAGTTCCGCCCGCTCAAGGACCGCCTCAACATCGTCATCACGCGGTCCGCCGGCCCTCCCCCCGCGGCGGCGGCGTCGTCGGGCGGCGCGGAGCCCGTGCGCGTGCCGTCGCTCGAGCACGCGCTGCGGTATGCGCAGGCGCACGGCGGCGTCGGCCGCGTCTTCGTCATGGGCGGCGGGCAGGTCTACGACGCAGCGCTGCGGCTGCCCGCGGCGCGGCGCGTGCTCCTCACGAGCATCCAGCGCGACTTCGAGTGCGACACCTTCTTCCCGCTCGACCTCGCCGGCGGGCGCGCCGAGGGCTGGGTGAGGCGGTCGCGCGAGGAGCTGCAGGAGTGGACGGGGCAGCAGGTCGACGAGGGCGGCCAGGAGGAGGCCGGGACGAAGTACGAGTTTCAGATGTGGGAAAAGGTAGATTAGATAGATGGCTTGGCTTATCGGTTTGTCTTCCATGCATTGTATTTGTACGCATCAACGAGATATACAGCGTCGGAAGTTGGGTTTTTTTTCATCAGCCCAAATATACATGTACAACCAGGTCCTAGCATATGGCGCCCCGAATGATGTGATGTGGTATTGATACAGCTCTCTCCCATGCAGCCCGCGCCCTGACCTACACTTGCACCGTTCATCGTACAATTCCAACCCTTTAGCTCGTTGCAGACTCCTTCGCAGGGGTGGAGCTCGCCGCGTCGGGAGCCTCCCCCTCGTCCTGCTTGAACGGCTCCTCCAGCCTCGTCCAAAACACCTCGACCGGCTTCGCCAGGATCTCCTGCGCGCGCTGCGGGAACGTCAGGTCGGAGGTGGACTCGAGGGACGCCAGGCTCGAGCGCATCCAGCCGACGATGGCCAGCAGGGCGCGGGGGTCGACGTCGGGGGTGCCCTTGAACAGGTTGCGCCAGACGGCGCTGGCGAGGATGGCGTCGCCCTTGATGAGGCCCTCGTCGTAGGCGAGCAGCAGGCCGCGCCACTGCACGAAGATGTCCTTGAGGTAGCGCTGCCGCAGCGCGCTCGACGTGATGCTGTGGTCCAGGTGCATCTTCTTCTCGCACTCGAAGAAGAAGTGGTCCACCAGCTGCTGCTGCCAGTTGCGGTACGAGTCGCGGTCGAGCATCCGCAGCCGCGCGCTGAGGAGGTACAGGTGCAGCATCGTGACGTGCGACCACGTGCTGAAGCTGGGCTGGAGCTTGAAGGCTGCGTGCGGGCGGGAGGGTTAGCTCGAGGCGTCGGCGGCCGGCGTTGACGGCGATAACATACTCTTGTGCCAGACGTTGTCCTTGTCCACGGGGTTGCCCAGCTCCTCGCCGTCCTCTAATCTCTCCACGGCGTCGTTCTTGCGCTGCTCCTCGGTGATGTGGTAGTCGGCCGCCTTGGAGCACGCCTTGTACAGCCGCTCCGACGATCCCAGGACGCGGTACGACTCGGCCAGGGAGCCGCCCATGCCCAGGATCCGCCGTCCTGCTGTGCTGCTGAAGGACCGCGCTGGCGCCGGCGTCATCGCTGGGGACGAGCCGCTCGCGGGGAGCGAAGAGAAGGTCGTCCGGCTCGAGACGTTCCGCGCAGGTGCCCTGCCGGCGCCCGCGCGCATGGCGGTCCGGACGAGCGTCCGCGCCTGTATCCTGCAGCTCTCGCAAGCCATTGCCGTCGCGGGCGAGTAGATGTGCCTTGACGGGAGGGAGGTTCGGTGGCGGCCTGGGCGGGTGGTGCGGTGACGTTTTTTTTCCAAATCGCGACTGCGCGGATGACGCCTAGATCAAGCTGAGAATTTGCCCGGCGCGGGTGTCGGGCCCGGCAGAATGTCGGCCGCGCTGTGCGCCAGCGTCCGCTGCGTCCGCCGGCATCGCGTGGATGCTGATTGGCTGACTGGATCGATGACATGGATATCGATCCTCGCAACACTCGGAACAGAATAGGGATGAAATCGATGGAGAATCAATGATTCATCAATATTTCGTATAATACATATGCCTGTCTTCTAAAACAGTATTGTAAGGAGGCCACTTTCGCAGCGCGCCGACAACGCCACAGCCTTCCCGTCCATACTGTGCATCTGAGAGCAAGCCCAGCATCTCCATCGACATGACAAAAAGTACCCTGAACAACATAATCATACACACCGACCGTCAGTGTTATATACGTGTAAGTCGAATATGACGATATACGTGTCCTGTATAGGCCCCTCCGCTATTGCAGCCGTGAGAACACGAGACTGCCATTTGTCCCGCCGAAGCCAAAGCTGTTGGTGACGGCCAATTTGACTTCCTTTTCCTGCGCTTGTAGGGGCACGAAGTTAAAGTCGAAGCCGACGTCTTGCTTCTCCAGGTTGAGCGTTGCGGGGACGACACCCTGTACGGCGCGGTTAGAAGCCGACGCCTTGAACCCGTCACTGCCTGGGCGTCAGGGAACTCACCTCGTGTATAGCCAAGATTGCAAACAGCGCCTCGATGGCCCCGGCCGCTCCAAGCAAGTGCCCGACGGCCCCTTTTGTGCTGCTCACCGTGACCTGCGCCTCGGACGACACGCCCTCGTCGCCGAGCATGAGGCGGCGGATCGCAGCGGCCTCGGCCGCGTCGCCAACCTGCGTGCCCGTGGCGTGGGCGTTGATGTAGTCGACCTGCTCCGGCCTGGCGCCCGCGTTCTTCAGCGCCCGCCTCATGGCGAGGTACGCGCCGTTGCCGTCCTCGCGCGGCGCCGTCATGTGGTGCGCGTCGCCGCTGCAGCCGTACCCGCGCACCTCGGCGTAGATGCGCGCGCCGCGGGCCTTGGCGTGCTCCAGCTCCTCGAGAACGCAGACGGCGGCGCCCTCGGCGACGACGAAGCCGCCCCGGCCGGCGTCGAAGGGGCGGCAGCTGCCGCGCGGGTCGTCGTTGTAGGCCGTGGCCAGCGACCGCGCGCGGCCGAAGCCGGCGAAGGTGAGCGGGTGGATGCACGACTCGGAGCCGCCGGCCACCATGACGTCCGCGTCGCCGAGGGCGATGAACCTCGAGGCGTCGCCGACGGAGTGCGCGCCCGTCGTGCACGCCGTCGTGGCGGCGTGGTTGGGCCCCTGGAAGCCGTGCTTCATGGCGATGTGCCCGGCCGCCATGTTGGTCAGTATCTTGGGGACGAACAGCGGCGACACCTTCTTGTAGCCCTGGGCACGAGTGAGCAGAGCAGCCTGGAGATGCGCCGGTTGGGCTCACTCACATCGTCGCGGTGCGCGAGGCTGGTCTCGTAGATTTCGTCGAGGTTGCCGATCCCGCTGCCGAGACACACACCGGTCGCCTCCTGGTCCTCCTGGCGCGTGGCCTGCCAGCCGGCGTCCCTGAGGGCCATGTCGCTGGCGGCGAGGGCGTACTGCGTAAAGGTCGATGTGCGCCGCTGCTCGGCGGGCGTGAGCCAGTCGTCGGCGTGCCACTGGCCCTCGGCCTTACCGCAGGGCACGACGCCGGCGACGGTGCAGGTCAGCTCCTGCCATCGGGCCCGCGGCTCGCGCGACGCGACGCTCGTGATGCCCGAGTCTCCGGCCAGGAGTCGGGACCAGGTTCGTCGGATGCCTACGCCTAGGGGCGTGACGGCCCCGAGGCCCGTCACGACGACGCGACGCATAGCACTCCCATAGCCGAGGGGTTACGGTTACCGTGCTTGGGCCGGAGCTGGAAGGGATTTCTGACACGACGTGAAGTGGCCCCGGCGCAGCGTGAAATTAGGAAGCATCTTGGTATCCGAAAATGAGTCGTCGATGCTCGCGAAACGCAGAGAGTGCCGGGGCAAGCTGGTAGCCCTTTTGGGCCTAGCGCATATCTCCCTGCATCTCAACCTCCAGTTGGCAGCGACAATGAACGCCACCGGCGTCGGCATCAGCGGCCATCTGGACAGCAGATGAGGCGATCGTGTTGACTCCCATTGGCCTCTCTCTGCGACCTGGTCTTCTTCCAATGACTCCAGCGGCGGGGAATTGACCATCTGCTTTTGAATTGCAGGCTGTTGGCTGCGCAGTCAGGCGATTCTCGTGCGGCAGACAGCGATCCCGCCAGAGCTCGCGACCCCAGACACGCCTCAAGCCGTTTCACTCCTTATCCAAGACAGCCTCGTCTCATCTGCTCGACAATTCGCCGCTGCTAGCTTGGCCAGACCGATTGCTGATGGCTCTGAGGTCTTCGCTCGTATTCAGCTGAAATACTGTCGTTGACGCTCCCGGGCGCATTTCGCTGCCGTTGTCTCACCCGGCCCGCTTTCTCGCAAATCACGGTTTCACCTTAAACGCATCTTCGTCGCCTGTCACTCTCACCTCAATCTTCTTCCTTACAAAGCCCATGGATGTCGAGGAATTGCCACTGATTCCATCGCCATTGACTCCCGCGGGGGTTTCGCCCCGACATCCTACATCATGACCGCTACCTACGGCCGCTCTGATGCCGCCGGCGCCGCAGAGGCCTCTGGCATAGACAACGGCGGTGGAGCCAGTGCGCGGCATTCGTTCTCTCACCATCGAGAAGACTCAATCGATGGCCTCAAAGACCACGTCTCAGACTGGCGCCCGTCTACAGGCAGCGACGATGAGCGGGGCTTGGAGAACGAGCCTTTGATGGACCCCAACCTGCCCGAGGAGTATGAGCTACAGGACCGATCTCACCCGGAAGATGGCTTGCTCGCCGGTGAAGACGTCTCAAAGAGGCTCGAAGAGGAAGACTCGCCATACCCCGAGGTCCGCGCCGCCGTGCGCAACTACGACGAAGACCTGCCGTGCAACACGGTTCGCGCCTGGGTCATCGGCCTGTCGCTGGTCCTCTTGGGCTCCTCCATGAACACGCTCTTCTCGCTCCGCCAGCCGTCCATCTCCATCGGGCCGCTCGTCGCCCAGATCATCGCTTGGCCGATGGGCCACGGCTGGGCCAGGGTCATGCCCGACAGGCACTTCAACACCTTCGGCCTGCGATGGAGCCTCAACCCGGGCCCCTTCAACATCAAGGAGCACACAATCATCAGCGTCATGGCCAGCGTCTCTTTCTCCGTCGCCTACTCCACCGACATCATCCTTGCCCAGGTCATCTTCTACAAGCAGAACTTCGGCTTGCTCTTCCAGATTCTGCTCACCATCTCGACGCAGTCGTTGGGCTACGGCATTGCGGGCACGATGCGCCGCTTTCTAGGTTGGCCGTCCCGGCCTCAAGTACGTGGATTTAGACTGACTCTCCGACAGTGTATCCGGCGTCCATGATTTGGCCTGGCAACCTCGTTGGCGTGACGCTCATGAACGCAATGTACGAGCAGAACGACCTGCCGGACCCGAAGGCCTTGGGCGGCAGCATGCCCCGGTACCGCTGGTTCATGTTCGTCACGGTCGGTTCTTTCGCGTACTACTTCATCCCGGGCTTCCTGGCCCAGTTTCTGAGCGTCTTCGCCTTTGCTACCTGGCTGGCGCCGGATAATGCTGTGGTGAACCAGCTCTTTGGCGGTACCACTGGCCTGTCGCTTCTGCCCATCACTTTTGACTGGACCCAGATCGCCGGCTGGGTCGGATCGCCCCTGGTGCCCCCTTGGTACGCCCCCATACCCTTGGCTGACCCTGTTACTGGGACTGATCGATAGTCAGGCACGCTATCGCTAACACTCTGATCGGCGTCGTCGTTTTCTACGTCCTTGGCTGCTCGGTATTGCACTATTCAGGGGCTTGGTACGCGCAGTATCTGCCCATGAGCGACGCAGGTACCTATGACAACAAGGGGCAGCCATACAACACCAGCCGCATTCTTAGTGCCGACTACACCCTCGACGAGGAGGCCTATAACGGCTACTCTCCCCTGTTCATAAGGTAATGCTACATGGCTGTGCTCCATCCATAGCTTGACCAGCGTGTTGACTTCTGTAGCACTACGTTTGCCATGTCTTACGGCCTCTCCTTTGCGGCCATATCGTCTCTCGTCGTGTATACGTACATCCACTACCGCAAGCAAGTTTGGCGGCAGTACAAGGACAGCGCGAACGAGAAGCCCGACATCCACATGAAGCTCATGAAAAAGTACAAAGAGGCACCGGCGTGGTGGTACATGTCTCTTTTTTTGGTTGTGCGTCTCACATGAGAATCAACCGAATGCTCACATTGAAGCTAATGCAGTTCCTCAGATGCTCGGGCTGGGCTTGTATACCGTGCTGGCGTATCCCACCAAGCTCGCCTGGTGGGCGTTTCTGCTTGCCGTGGCTATATCCTACGGTTTCTCGTTGCCCATTGGAATCATCGAGGCGGTGACGAATAATCAAATTGGTCTCAACGTGCTCACCGAGTTCATCTTCGGATACATCCAACCCGGCAAGCCCCTGGCTCTTATGCTGTATGACTCTCGCCCTACCATTCAACACGTCATCGAAGGCTGACCCACTCTGAACGCAGTTTCAAGACTTTTGGATACATCACCATGTACGCTCCGGCCTGATACCGTTGGAGAAATGATCTGCTAACAGCCACGGAAGGTCGCAAGCGCTGGCGTTTGTTTCTGACCTCAAGTTTGGGCACTACATGAAGATCCCCCCTCGTACCATGTTTTGGTCCCAGGTAGTTGCGACCACCTTTTCTTGCTTCGTTCAAATCGCCGTCCTGAACTTGGCTCTCGCAAATATCGACAACGTCTGCGACACTCAACAGCGCGACCGCTTCACCTGCCCAGGCGGTCGAGTCTTTTTCGCTGGTGAGTCCCCTTAGTCTCGTACATGAGTCTTCTCTGTCTCACACGCCACGCAGCATCGGTGATCTGGGGCCTGATAGGCCCCGACCGCATGTTCTCCCCAGGCCGCGTCTACTCGAACCTCTTCCTCTTTTTCATTCTCGGCGCCCTCGCGCCCTTGGCCATCTACTTCGCTTCCCGTCGCTGGCCAAAGTCCCCAGTGCGCTTCCTCATGACGCCGCTCATCTTCGGAGGGGCTGGGGCTATCCCGCCGGCCACGCCACTCAACTACTTCTCCTGGGGGCTCGTCGGCTTCGTCTTCCAGTACTGGATCAAGAAGCGCTATTTTGGCTGGTGGAGCCGTCTCAACTTCCTCACCTCGTGCGGGCTGGATCTCGGCCTTGCGCTGGCGACCTTGTTTATATTTTTCGCGTTTACTATGCAAGGCGTCGAGCCGCCACGGTGGTGGGGAAACACAATCGTTACGACCACTATGGACGTCAAGGGGACGGCGGTGGAGGCTGTTGTTGCAGAAGGACATACCTTCGGGCCCAAATCGTGGTAGACGGTGCTGTGATAGACTGGGCGGATTGCCAAAGTAGAGCGCATACGGGAGCATTGAAAGAGAGCGACTTCGTAAACAGCAAAGAACGATTCCGTGAGAACAAGTCAAGGGGAGGTATATTTTCCCAATCCCAATAGTCTAGTGTCATAAAGTACAAATATCAAGGAACAGCAAATATGCATCATTATTACAGCACCAAGCGCCCAGGCTCGGTCTCCAGAATCAGCTTGCACCGCTCCAGGAAGACGTGTGCCCTTTGCTCCTCCTCCTTGGGCACCACGAGGCTGAAGACGTTGGCCCCGCTCGAGAGACCCGGGACGGTGGGAACCTCGTCGAATCGCGACGCACGCCTCTGGCTCGGGCCGGCGAGCTCGTCGATGATGTCAGTCTTGCTCGCGCGGGGCTGTCGGGGAGCCAGCATCGAGGCGGGTGGGATGGCGGAGATCTGGGGCAGGTAGACGCCGCGAGAGCCCTTGGCGGCCTTGACCTTGTCCAGGCCGAGGACCTGGTCGAAGAGCTCGCTGGGCGTGGGCTTGCGCGCGGCGAGGGGCAGCTCGTCGTTTGCGACCTCGGCGGCGCGGCTGATGAAGGTGGACAGGGGCAGGAAGACGCCCAGCGTGTTCTGGATCTTCTTCTGGACCTCGACCACCTTGGCCAGCGAGACGGGGACGTTGATTTCGAGGGCCGGGGCCTCGAGGGCCTCGGGTGCTGCCGCCTCGGCCTCCTTGGGAGCCGGCGCGGGTGCCTTCTTCTCGGCGACCTTGATGTTGCTCAGGTCGAGGTGCATCATCTTCTCGAAGCGCGAGGATACGGTCGCCGGCGTGTCGGCGTCGATGGTGCCCAGGAAGGCCAGCACGTCACCCTTGAGCAGCCGCCCGCCGGGCCCCGTGGGCTTGATCTTGCTCACGTCGTCCTTGCCGAGGCCGTTCTGCTTGACCAGGTGCTCCACCGCCGGCATCAGCGGGTACTTCTGCTCGTGAGCCTCGCCGCTGGCCGCCTGGGCCCGCTGCTTGGCCGCGTCCTTGTTCGATTCGGCCTCTTTCGGGGCCGGGGCCTCGCCGCCGGCGGGCTTGGCCTGCTGCTGCTGCTCGTCGGCGGGGATCTCGAGCGCGGCGACATCGTCGCCGGCCTCGGCGAGGACGGCGATGCGCGAGCCGACCTGCACGGCCTTGCTGCCGTCCTGCGACATGATCTTCATGACGATGCCGTCCTCCTGCGCCTCAACGTCCATGGTCGCCTTGTCCGTCTCGATCTCGAGCAGCACGTCGCCGGCGCTAAAGGTCTCGCCCTCCTTAACCTTCCAGCTCGCGATGTTGCCCTCGGTCATGGTCGGCGAGAGCGCCGGCATGACGAAGTTGTGCGCGGCGGCGCATCGTGCCGACGAGGTGAAGCCTGCGGGTTGCGTCTGGTCAGCACTTCCAGGGACACACACGCCGGTGGAGGGAGACGTTGAACTTTCTGCGCCGATGCCGCCGCAGATGGGGTGGGAGGAGGGACGAACCGCGAGCAGCGGATCTGCTGCCGACGAGGCGGGCCGAGGCACGGCACGCTGCCGTGAGGGACGCCATTGGAGCCCAATTGAGTGAGCAGGCGGGGGTGCGGATCGTGCGTTGCAGAGGGTGAGGTCGGCGTCGATGGTGGACGTGGTGGAAGAGAGCTTTGAGCTGTTGGGGAGCGCCGATAATGGGCGGACGTGCATGGGTCAGTCGTTTTTTTGGTGGGACGGGGGTCTCCGTCAGCGGCATTTAAGGCAGACAAAATAAGCGCCGAGGAAAACTGCAGGGAGATGGTGGCATAATTTTGTCGCTTCCGCAGCCTTTCAACGCCAGCGGGCCCCTGTCTAGCCAGTGAACCGGGACCCTGGGCGGCGAGTGCATCACGTATCCAATATTTTCTGGACATCGTCCGTTGGGCTACGAAAGGCTTCAATGGCCACGCCCTTATAGCCCGACCCTGCCAATTGAACCCGCGACCGACAACCTCGACAGCAGCGTTGTCTGGTGCCATGGCCAGCTTCTCAAGGGGCCTCCTGAGCCCCTGCCGACGTGCTCTGCTCGCGCCTCGAAGCTTCATCCTCCCCGAGCACGCGACGACCACGACGGCGAGCGCATCCCGATTCTTCACCACGACATTACGCTTCCGCGCCGCCGAAGCCGCACACAAGGCCGCCAGGAAACCTCCCCAGCCGCAGGCCGCGAAGGCGCAGGCCCCCGCGGCCGCGCAGGTCGCGCCGAGCCGGTACGCCTTCATCAAGAGCCTCGCGAGCAAGCAGACGCCCACGGTGCTGTACGAGGGCCCCTCGCACTTCTGGTTCTACTTCGGCTGCTGGTCCAGCGGCCTGTCCATCATCGCCTGGACGGTCCTCACGGGGCCCACGGTGGTGCAGCAGCCCGAGGGCGTCCCGCAATGGATCGGCATCGTCTTCGGCGCGTCGTACGTCCTGCTCGGCGCCATGGGCTTCTACCTGATATCCAAGACGCCCAACATCGTCAGCTGCATACGCGTGCTGCCACCTCCTGCCACCGCCGCAGCCGGCCGTTCCCTCGCCGGCCCCGGCGCCGTCCTCGCGACGCCCCAGCTCGAGGTCACGGTGAAGCGCATGGTCCCCTTGCTCAGCCCCAAGGTCGTCACCACGAGCCTCGACAGCGTGGCGATGAAGTCGAGGTTCTCGCTGCCGGACGAGTACGTTCCTGAGCTGAGGCGCCTCGAGCAGAAGCGCGACGAGGAGGCCGCCCGCGCCAAGCTGAGAAAGTTCGACATGGAGCACCTCTTCACAATGCCGTTCCGGAGGCTAGGTCGTGCCTTTGTGAATATGTTTCGCGGGGTCCGCGCGGCGTGGACAGACATGGGCTTCGGCGTCATCAGGGTTGACGGCAAGGACTACAAGGTGGATGTGACGAAAGGGTTCGCGCACGACGGGTTCCGGACGCTCGAGCGGATTGTGACTGTAGGATTGAAATGATATCAAGGACGAGCCTGGACCTGCCGTGCTACATGACTGCAGGGCTGGGCTTCCACCAAATGTAACTACTACAACGTCCATGTACTATATACAGCTTCTTATCAGCGGCATCTTGTCCATTTCGGGGACATTGCAGCAGACTGTTACATATCCTGCCCAACTCAATCTCTCGCCCCTGGTCCCTGGATAGAGATATATGCACAGAGTCTCGTAGTTGCGAAATCGTAGCTTGGCTACGGTCACCACAGGGAGACATACAGACATACAACACGTGTAGTTGTAGCACAGCTTGGTCATCGCCTACAATAGCAGGGGCCTAGCCCAGGCCTGCTACACACCCGGGCTGCCGGTCTTTAGGCGGGCGCCTGGCTTACGAGTAGTATTCGCCCCTTTGCGCGTCTACGTATGCCGAGTAAATAGAGGATTTCCGCATTAGGCGCTGCCACCGAGGCAAATCGCATCTGCCGGTAAAAACGTCATAACCCTACGACCCTGACCATGGATCCTCCGTTGCGCATGTCCTGCATCGGAGCGTGGGCCATGCTGCAATACTGGATTGGTCACCGCAAGGTGCCCCCTCGGGCATAGCACACAGGACGACATGATCCCCCACGTAGCCTGTGGCGTGTGTCAATGCCAGGAAAACATCGGACGGACGTGATCAACTACTGCATGTCGGCGAATAGCAATTTGCTGTCATTGGTCCTCAGCCGTCATAGTCCTGGTAGGAGGCGAGGAAGGCTGAACGATGGCTTCCCTCTGTGCATGACGCGGCGCCTCGCTAGGGAGGCTAATGAACCAGAGGGACATGCAGCGGCATGGCGGAACGGGGGCATGACGCCACCTGCGCAGAGGCATCCATCGAGAATGAGCGAGTGTCGTTGCGACCACACGGGTTGCGCAAGCGGTGAGCGATCTCCAGTGGAATCCGGGGACCAACACGAACAGCTAAGGTATCCTTTTCCAAAGAGGAATGCCGGGCCAGGCGTCATGTGGTTGTGGGCGCATGTCCGTGTAAGCCCAGTGGATGGCTACAGTGGACGGTTATTTCTGGATCAGCCGCCAGTGGCGCGCCATCCGGCGAGCACAGTGATTTCTCGCATCCAGCCACTGCGTCCGGAGTGGGAGATCCAAAAAGCCGCTGGAACAAGGATGTCGCTAAGCGAGCGAGAGCCCGCCTGCCGCGGTAGGTCTCGCAGGACCCTGAGCTGATGGCGTCTGTCGGCAAGACTTGACATTCAGCTTTGACAGATTGACAGCCTGGCCTGCTAAGCTCTGCCTTTGCGAGTACTCGTACGAGTACTGTGTTGATCCTATCCCATCCTTGCAGATGATCGTTCAGTCCGTTTATTTTGTCCAACGAGGAAGAGACCAGTGCTGCGTCTTAGATGACCTGCTAAGCAGGTGGGTACGATGATCCCGGCTCAGAGGACAACGCTAATGGCCAGGATGTTCTGCGGAGTTGGTGGAATGCGTTGTGACGACGTCGTCTTTTTGCGCAAACGGGTTAGATGCCTGGCTCAGTCCTTGCCGTGGACGGCGAGGATAGGCATTTGCTCTGACTTGATGTATGAGTACGGGGGCAAATACCGAAACTGTTGGCGCGACGCTCCTTGGTATTACTCGTACGAGTATTTTCGCGGTCGAAGATCGTCAACAACCCGTCTCCGGCATCTCAAGGTGGTGAGGGGGTCGGAAACCTCCCGAGGCCTCGTCGCTGGAGCCCGATATCTTGGGGTACCAGTGACCAGCCCATCTTGGCGACAGATGGCCGCTCTAGAGACATTGCTTGCCGGCTGCATGGTTTCAGAGAAAGCGCAGTATTCACGACCGCGAGACTTTCCCTTTCCCGCCTGGCTTCGCCTTTGCTTAAGCGCATCGGGTCGGGGATCCGGCCCGCTAAGGGAAGTTGTGCAGTAGTCCGTACTCGTAGGCAGCCGTCTAACATCCAGAGTCTTGAATCGAGACCGACGAGATGAGGGATAATACTCGTAGAGCCCTGGGTTGTTAGCTCGCGGTCTGCCCTGGCCACGCTGGGGGGCCCTAGAAACACCACCACAGCTTTGGTCCCTCGCCAAGGGCCCATGTTTCCCTCTTAGTCTCCTCGGCAATCTTTTGGCGCATTGCGAAGTATCGCAGATGCGTTGTGTCCCCTCTGGAGTTTGAAAGGCGGTGGGGAATGCAGCTCACGATATGGAGGAGGGGCCAATTGACAAATGGTTGCATAGGTACTAGGTAGGAGGTGTGGCTGGCCGGCCACCGTTGAGGGTGCGACACGAGATCATCCGCACGGGCTCTGCGGAAATCCATGTTGTTGCACAACATGGTGTCCAAAGGAGTTCATCACAGTTGTGGAATGCAAAACAACTTCCACCTCACAAGCCCGTGAAGAAAACCTCCGGATCACTAGGTTCCGAGCATCGCTCTTGAAGCGGTGGCTCCAATTCGACGGCATTTGACATGTTTGAGCGCTGGTGTCACGATCCCTAGATGCGAGATCTTGGCGCCTTCACCGACACATGGGTCTGAGCCGGGCGACGTCGATCGAGCGGCGTTCATCCAGACCACAGAGCTCGGCGAGGATCCAGCGGCCCGCATGAGTGCTCGCGCGCGCGCAGTCGCCGGGACTCGAAAGGAATGGCCGCTGCTGCGCCCCCACCGCGAACCCTGTGTCGTCATGCAGGCTGTGATTTGCGCGTGTTGTTGGAGATTGAATCTCGAGGACAAAGTATCGGCGACATGGACAGATGTGGGGGTCTCAGAGGGGCTCGCAGATGACATGGGTGCCCCTTGAAAAGTAAGGTGACCGGCCCGTTTCCCAATCAAACACGGGCGCAACGAGGCGGGGGACCAGAAATGACATAACGCATGGTCTGAGGGACGAGGAGGTGAGAGATGCGAGCGAGATGGGGACGACGGTGATGTTGACGAAGCATCTCGTTGGCCGCGTGGTGCCGCCGGTCGCTGAGCCATCCCACCGCTCCCGAGGCGGAAGTGGTGAATGACGGCGTCGTGGGCAGACGCTAGGCCCGCGGTGGAGCAAGAGTCGACAGATGCTGACCTCGAATCTCTGGCCATGCCGGCGTACGAGTAGTCTCGTCGGCTGCGGTCCCGTGGGTTGGGCGTCGGCAGCCCGTGACGGGGGATGTCATTCGGCCGGAAGGCCCTGCGGCGCTAAGATGCGACGCATGGAAATCAATCTGAGAGCACGTAATTATTTGCGAGGGAACCACTCATGAACGAGTCTTGGATCCTGGGCCTTTCACTGGCGGCGAGAAAGCTGTTGCCAATCTGCGGCCGGATTTGGTAGACGACGACGCACAGCACCGGACGGCGGTCGAGACTCTGCCGCAGAGACAAGAGACAAGGTAATTACTCGTATGTATGCCACAAGCATGCATCGCACCCGGGGAAGGGCTGTACGGCGTCCGGGGTACTGCTACATCGCGGCGGTTGCGTGACGACAGCTGAAGCCGGCCAGCCGATCTTATTGTCTTGAAGACTCGTCGCATGACAGCGGCGGCCATTGGTGCAGGGGCCTGACTGAGGTGAGTACATGGGCGCTTGATCGTCGCGTGCAGAGCTCCGCGCGACGGTTGCTGGGCTCGCTGCATACCTGCCTCGACGACACCGCCTTCGAGGGACGTACGGTAAAGTAAGTTTGGGGATACAGGGCAGTCAGTCACCGCTGCGAGGTGGCGCAGGAATGGGGCGTCTGGTATTAGCGACTTGCAGCGCAACTACGTGCGAGTAGGTGGGCTGATGGACGACCGATGATGAGGGCTTCAGCTTGGGTCTCTGTACGAGCATCATCTTGCTGCTGCAGGGCGATGGATACGGTGGACTGGCGACGCTGTTGGGTCCATGTTTTGCAGAGCTGCAATACGGCGCATGGCAGGGAGCCGTGGACGGCGCCGCAATGCATGGCAGCACAGCTCCACTGGCAGCTAAGGTAGGCCCGTGCTAGCGCCAAGGACCCCACATGGGGCACTGAGGAGGGTCCCGAGGCAGCTCCAGGGCCCATGGCGCCGACAGGCAGCCCTTTTGGACGAGACGTCGACGACGTCGCCTCGGATTGTTCGCCGTGCGACGACGGCTTCAACAGCTGCTGCGTGCCACTCGGACCAGAGGCAGGTGCACGATGTGCGACGCTTGGCTGCAGCGCCCGTGGCGCCAGACGCACATGTCGCGCGACCCTCGCCGTATCTCAGGGTCCGGCTAGTAAACGTGGCGGATGATGCGACAGCGAGCCGCGGCGCCACGAGATGATTAGATGCAAATCAGGATGCCCGGATCCAACACGCTGGTACGGAGTGGCCGCCTCGGCCCAGCCCCTCGCGCAACGTGCCGGAGACGGTGAGAGGTTGTAATCGACGACGACGAAACGACGGCCGTAATGGCCTTCGCCGCTCGACATCACGTCACATATCGTCGCTGCGAGTGCTGATGCGACAGGCCTGCGCGGCCATTATTGGACCGTTCGAGGCGCGCCTGCAGGCGTCGCGGCACCGTGATGATTGTAGTCCGTCTGAGGGGCGCTGATGGCTCGCTTTGGCGGGCGTTGCAGCCGCCCCATGCAAGCCCGCGGGTGAGGTATCCAGTACTTGCGGCGCCCACCCTTGGCCCCGGCGGGACGTGTGACTTTCCAATCAGCAGGGCGCTGGCCGGAGCCTGGGCGACCGGGGTTCGGGTCGAGCGCCGGCACCGTTGCAATTTGGGCCCGTCAATGGGATGCATGGCTTGGGAGCGCAGCGCACGCGCGCGCGGCATGGCATTGTGCTGCGCTGTATCCGGTACCAGCGCCGTCGTTATCGCGGACGGCCCGATGGGTGGTGGGTGTCCTGCGCGGCGGCATCCGTGTTTTTAGCAGCAGCAGACCCCTCCCCTGGCCGTGGACCCCTTCGTCCCGTCCTCGACAATTTTCCCTCTTCCACCACCCTCCTGTGCAACCGGCCGTTGCAATCGGCTGCTCTCGACGCCTTGCGGAGGAGGCTTTTGGGGTTTTTCCATTGCCTTTCCGTGCTGCGCTGCTGCGTCTCATTCCCTTGGCTTGCGCGTGCTTTTTCCGGCGTCGTCTGAGCGTTGCTTGATGTTGCAAGGTGAGTCACTGTTGTCGTCGTCCGGTTGACAGCCTGCGCTGTTTTGCTGCCTGGCTGCCTCTCCTCGTCACGATATTTCCACTTTGCAAACGCCATTTTTCTTTTCTGCCCGCCTCTCTCCCCTTTCTCTTCGCCTCACTTTTGCCATCGCTTTGAGCACAGCTTCACCGTGCTGCGTGGCTGCTCGCTCTGCCGCTGGTTCCCTGCCCCTTCGCCTTGCCTCGCCTCACCATGCCCAGCGGGCGCACAAGGCCTCCCTCGCACCGTCCAGCGACCTGTGCCCGTGACGAAACACCGCGACCCGGCCAATGCATTGCACAGTCAAATGCTCCCCGCTCCCTTGTACTCCGTGAATGTACCAGGATCGCTACTGTCTCCAAGATACCTCATATCGTACATGAGTCTTCCCATGCAGTGTACGAGCCACGCATTTTCCTCATCTGCGCACTGCCGAGATATTTTGTACTCGCCCATTCGTCTTCAGTTGCACAAAAGCCTTGTTGTTCGCGGAGCTTCTTTGTCGTTTGCTCTCCTCATATCGCCTTCGATGCTTCACACTGCCGTGCCCATCATTCAGCCTGCCTTTCAAAGCGTCGTGTGCCGTCGTCCATCTCGGCTGCTCATCGACTAATTCGGTCTGCCACAGATCGACCTTGCCTGTAAGACACCTTTGGAGTTGTTCGAAACCACGACCTGGTCGCGATCGACCTGAGACTCGGCCTTTTCGCACGAGCCGCTCGCGAAGCTTTTCCACTGCTCCTTTCCCCTCGATACGCACCGTCTCGGCTCGGTCCGCCCCCATGCCGAGGTATATTTGAAAGAAGAGAAGATGGATTCCGAAGACGGGGAGTACTTCGTCAAGGTATGTCCATCCATATCTCGTGATGCAACTTCGTATGGAAGCATCTAACAACAGACCAGCAACTGGCCGCCTTCGTGCGTACGCACGAAAAAGCGCTTGCCAATGCTCTCCAGTTCCAGCGCCGCGAAGTTCGTCATCGGTCCTCCCAGAGCACGAGCGCGGCTACGATCCCACAGTCCCCTACGTTGCCTGAGCGGCCCTCGACATCCTCCTCCACCAACTCGCTCGCGGCCGCCTTCTCGTTCGGGTCTCTCAACTTCACGTCTCACAGTGTGAAGTCTGCAAAGTTGGCTCTGACACCGCATCACCTGTTCTACCTGCTCTCCCGGTTCGAGGAGCTCGGCATCAATGTCGGTCCCATGAAAGTTCGCCTCGAGAATCTCCATGATACCTCGTCCTCGACCAACTATGTGTCGTTCCTTGGAAATACCGGGCGGTCTCGAAGCCGGAGCTCAGACGTTGGCTCCATACATTCCGTCTCCAGCATGCGTAGTGTCATGTCGGGCATGTCAGCCCTTTGGGCGAGCTTCGGCATTGGATCTAGCATTTCTGCTGCGAGGACTGAACGTCACAAGGCTGCGGTTCAAGCCGACTTGAAGTACCTTTACTCGGCTTTTACCAAGATCCCATGCCTGAGGTTGGCGCCGGACTGGCGAGCGAGACTCATTCGTGGGTATGAAGAGTTTCCCTTCGATTCGGCGGTCCCGATCTATGTCTTCAAGAACTTGCAGGCGCTCGAGATCAGCAGCATCGACTTTCGGCAGTTTTTCGGCTGGGACCGCCTGGCGGACCAGCTCCGGTCGCTCAGCTTGAGGCACGCTGGGATCGAAGATCCGGCGGACATCTTGATTGACATTGTGCTGGATGACATGGACAAGAGGCGTCGGAGGTCCTCAAAGGCGCAGTCGTCGCCCACGACGACGTGGGGTGCGAATAACAGCCCGCGACGAAGCCCCACGATACCACATCCTGAGCTTGTCCGAGCGGCATCAGCTCCTGGGTCGCCGGATGCGCGGGGTGCTCTCGCTGAGCTGCGGGTTGGTTCCATGACGCCCAGTGAGCCGGCCGTAGAAGATGGTGAGGCATCCGACACTGTTGTGACCCCAGTGGCTAGGGATGACAGGGACGGCGCTTGGTCGCCGAGCAAGGCGTCACGACCACGAAGCAACTCACCGTCTCGTCCTCTCAGCTCCAGAAACCACTCATCCCATGCCCGGTCAAGCCAGCGCATAAAACGCTCTGGCTCTGGGAGCTCCCATTCTAGCATGTCCGACTCCTGGCACCATCACGCGAGAGGGAGCTCTGGGAACCTCCTTGCCATGGGTGTTCTCCCCGCATCCAAGTGGCGCTTCCTACGGCATCTCAGCCTTGCGGACAACGCAATGACTTCTATCCCTCCTGCGAGCCTAGCTCCCCTCTCCAACACCCTCTACTCCCTCGACTTGTCGTCAAATCTCTTCAGCCAGATCCCGGATAGTCTGGCTACCCTCACCGCGCTCCGTGCTCTGAATCTATCTCAGTGCATGATTGACTCTCTCCACTCCCTTACGCGGAACCCGCTGCCAGCCATCACTGCCCTGAACCTCCGAGCCAACAGGCTCCAGTCCCTTGCGGGCATCGAGAAGCTATATCCTCTGGAACGATTAGACTTGCGAGATAACCGCTTGACGGACCCCTCGGAACTCGCCAGGCTGACCGGAATCCCCGACATTCGCGAGATCTGGGTGGACGGCAACCCCTTCACGCGAACCCACAAGGACTACCGCATCACCATTTTCAACCTGTTCAGAGCCACGCCAGGATATACCGTGGATATCATAATCGATGGCTCCGGCCCGAGCTACTCAGAAAGGCGCCAGTTGGTCGAAAGGGCGGCCATACCGGACTCAGTCCCTGTGATAAAGCCTAAAGCTCCCGAAGCACCGACAGTCGTTGACGTCAGCAAGCCAACCATCGTCTACTGCACGCAAAAGGAACCCGGACTGCTGCGAAAGGAGAGACCTGTGCCCAAGGCAGTGACGAGTGAGGTCAACACCAGCTCGACACGGCGTCGAAAAGGTCCAAAGAGACGCATTGTTGACCTGGCTACCGGCGAAGCAGACGTACTCCCCCCGGCTTTCAATCCCCGGAATGAGGCACCTGGGTTCCCTAAGGCAGTGCCCGCCACAAATGCGCTAGTTGGAGGCTACCGCCCCTCGCATCCATCAGAGCCTGTCCTGTTGCCCCCTGTGATCTTTTCGGGCAGCCGCACAGACGGGCTCAACGCCGCTGCCGATATTGTGCCAGGCAGCCTAGAGACGTACGGTTCGACCGGCGCCCCAGAACAAGTTACAGAGCCTCAAGACTGGGATGTTGGCGGAGAGATTTACCGGCGCAAGATCGAAGCACTGCGGCATCAAGTCGGAAGCGGATACCTCAGCGTTCTCAGCGAAGAGAGCTGGGATGGAAGCGGTGGCTACAGCTCCACTGGCGTTCCGTCCGTCCCAACACTTCGAACCGGCCACATATCGCCCCATGTACCAACCGCTCAAGCGGTTCACAGCGGCCGCACACTGGGCTAGCTGAATAGTCCGAGCCTGCCGTGCCCTGGCTTGGAAACCAATGATACCCTGGATGATACCCTTATACCCTTGACCTTATCGCATTGTTGAAATTGTTGTTTGAGTTGTGCTTTTGAGTTGAGCATTTAGCTTCTATCGAGCGGATCGTCAATGTTCCGCATGTTTGTCTGTTTGTATTGCGGTTGTGTTCGCGAGCCGGAAGTTTGATTGAAAGTCTGATTGATGGAAATTACTACGGAGCATAGCGACTACGGCGTTGGGGTCAACAGAGATGAGCATATTTCACCTATCCATCCACTCTTCCATGTCTCGTCATGACATATGCGCAGCGCGCAGGCAGTGGCTGCAGACTTTGTCCAGTAGAGAGGGCAGGCAGGCCGAATCACCTTTCGAAGTTTGGCTTTATTTGCTTTCGGATCGTTCCAGGGGCGGCTTACTGTCAAACGGGAAGCTGGCGCACGAGCTTCGGCTATATTCGCAGTGACGAAGCTCACGTAGAGAAGGTCAGATGTGCCGTGAAGCATAATATATGAAGATCGTTGACAAATGGCCAATTCCCCGCCATGTTTGAATTCGCCGCTTCGTGAAGTTGTACTGTTGTCAGCCCATTCGCTTCCCTTTCCCACGTCCATCCCTGTCCCAAGATTACATGAGATGGTGGCTGTGTCAACTTGCGCAACCTCGGTTCGACTAAACGGCCAAGGCGGAATTGACTTGATTAAGCAATTGGTAGGTACTTCATTGACCATTACAGGTGCGACAGAGGGTTTCAGTATTGAGTGTAGGCCGCCTTTGCCGCTGGGACAACAGCGGTACAGCGGTTAGTTCGATCGAAGATAATGAATGCCATAACCGCAAAGATGTGCCCCTCAAGGTCGGATTCGAGAACTGATCCCTTTCTAAACGAAGCGCAGATAGGCCTTGGCTTTGTCATTGCCGATCCTGCGAAGCCACGTCCGTGATGGCATTCGGACTCTGCCACGAAGCTTCACCTGAATCTGATTGGCGCTGAAAATACCTGGACAACGGCGGAAAAGAGGCGGGCCAGCTGGCGACCCAAGCGGGCGGGCAACCAGTTCGTGCGGCCTAGAGGTGTGCCACGCGAGCACCTTCTAGTGGGCCGGATACTGCCGAGACTGGGTCCGCTTGGTGCTGCGCGATGCCATGTGCCATGATCCAGGGTTTCCCCACAATCCCATACGGTGGTATCGTAGCGGTGAATATTTACGCTGTCCGCGCGTACGATTTAATGTTAGACTCGGGGCGCGTGAGGCTGCGGCGTCGCAAGGTAGCGGGCACGGAGGAATGATGGGCTCTGGTGTTCTGCTGCCTGATGATGGCAAGCCGCCATTTTGCAATGGCGAGGACGGACGTTGCAGAAGGGGAAGAGATTCTCTGTTCACTGCGACGTATGAGTTACATGCGCCCTCGTCTGGAGTGGGAGCTCGGTTGCCAATCCTCATCCACTTTCAATTGAGTCAGTCAGATACAGCTCGCGAGCCTCGATTCGCTGCGATGGCACAAACCTCGCTCGCAATCCAGTG
This sequence comes from Tolypocladium album, assembly GCA_024341135.1. Taxonomy (NCBI): domain Eukaryota; kingdom Fungi; phylum Ascomycota; class Sordariomycetes; order Hypocreales; family Ophiocordycipitaceae; genus Tolypocladium; species Tolypocladium album. The sequence goes on along the minus strand of JALHCF010000026.1, from coordinate 12,233 downwards.
AGTTGCAAGAGCACGCACACCTCGCTCTGGTAGCAACCAGCGCGAGCCTCTGCTGCCCGTACGAAGCAGCGCAGCATTGCCCAGCCCAGACGCGGAGCCTCGAGCCGGTGGTGAAATGCTGATTGATGCAGAGCAGGGCCACATTTATTAGGCTCTTCCCCAGATCCCAGCTGCAGCTCAGATGCGCCTTGCCCAAATGCCGTTAGCGCGGTAACGAAGGCGGAACGAGGGCGGCGGCTGCTGACTAAAGACCCGCCGCCCCTTCCTCTGCGTGCTCCAGCATCCATCCAGCTTGCCTTGCCAGCCAGGGTGCGGGTGGCCCGTGCGCCGCGGCTTCACGCGTTGTCTGTTTTTCGCTCGCCCCGACGCAGAGCCGCCAGCCGACGTCACGTCGCCTCCCGATGCTGCCAGCTTCCATCAACTGCGCGCCGACGGGCCCCTCTCCACGCCTGTGAATCTGCCGCATGCCCTTTGGCGCTCGTCCCGCCCGCCTGGGGGATCAGATGCACCTCTACCCCGCCCGGCCCCGTGACGAGCTCGCGCGCAGCCCCTAAAGCCCCCTTTCGCTGCGTTTCAGGCCAACTTGCACCTCCAGAGCCGCAAGGACCGCGCACAAAGCCCACGGCCCGCGCTGGCACACATGGCTCCGGCGTCGCCTACGCCCCGACGAACTCCCACGGGCCGGCGTCGAGGCCGCCCGCCCGGCACCACCAACGCTGCTCGCGCCGCCAGACAGGCGTCCCAGACCTCGGCCCCCGCGTCGGAACCGCCGCCAAAGAAGCGTCGCTACGTGCCCGGCGGACCCGGAGGTGGCGGGCGCTTTGTCGACACGGACGGCCTCGACACGCCGACTGCAGTTGGCGCAGCGGCCGCGGCCGTCTCGAGAACAAGGGCCCCCGCCCGCGGCGCCTTCGGCGGCGACACGCCATCCGTGCTCCCTCGACGAGAGAGAAGCACCCGAACACGCGCCTCCGCGAGTGAAGACATGGAGGAGATGCGATGGGGCTCCGCTGCCGCCATGGCCGCCTCGGTCAAGCAAGCCGAGGATTACAAGCCTCGAGAGGAGCGCGGCTGGGAAGAGTTCCACCCGAACCTTGATATCGAGCAGTCCTTCATTGTGTTCACGGCTGAGGACGTCGACGGAGCTTTACCCCTCCCGCCGAGCACGCCCATGGTGCAGACACCCGGCACGCCCCTTTTGAACGGGTCTATGACGCCCTCCAGGCAGGTGAACCCTGCATCTACCGGCAACACCCCGAATCCTCAGGAAAAGTCCGAGCTGAACCCGTTTGATGCGCCGAACGGAACCCCATCACGGCGCCCTCGCCGGCAGACTCGCGAGACGGTCAGCTTTTACGGCACCCGCCCGCTGGAATTCGCTCTCACCCCCAAGACGCCCAAGATCTTACCTATACATAATCAGACACCCAAAGAGCGGCTGGACCTGAAATTGCCGTCCTATCGCAAGACCAATCGTATTGAGCTGTTCGAGAGCAAGACGTTCGGCCAGGCGCGGTACGTCGACAAGGCGATGAGTAACGTCGGCTATCAAGAGAGCGACCACTTCATTCGCCCAGACTCGACCCTGATCAAGGCCGTCGATGGCAACGCCGAAGACGACATGGACTACTCGCCGGTTTCAAAGGCTGAGGATCATTCTCATCACTCCAGACTTGGGCGCGTCGAATACGACATGGACGAGCAGGACGACATGTGGCTGGAGCAGTACAACGCCCAGCGCAAACAGAATGAACTGGAGACCATCACCAGGGAAGTTTTCGAGATCACCATGACCAAGATCGAGAAGGAATGGCACGCCCTCGAGAAGCGAATACCGAAACCAAACCCCAAACCTCCCCAGACTCACCGACCAAGATCTGGCTCCGCAGCGGCCGTCAATGGCGAGACGCACGTGGGCGAGGAGCCAGACAGCAAGTGCGCCATATGCGACGACGGCGATTGCGAGAATACAAACGCCATTGTCTTTTGCGACGGTTGCAACCTGGCTGTTCACCAAGAATGCTACGGCGTGCCTTTCATCCCCGAGGGCCAGTGGCTTTGTCGAAAATGCCAGCTGTGCGGCCGCGGAGTGCCGGTGGGTGATTTCTCGACATTAAAGTACCATTCTACCCGTGCTAATGAAGCGTCCCCCAGACTTGCATATTCTGTCCCAACACAGACGGGGCTTTCAAGCAGACCAACTCTTCCAAGTGGGCTCATTTGCTCTGCGCAATGTGGATTCCCGAGGTCTCTCTGGGTAACCATACCTTCATGGAGCCTGTCATGGACGTGGAAAAGGTGCCGAAGACAAGGTGGAAACTCTCGTGCTACATTTGCCATCAGAAGATGGGAGCCTGCATTCAGTGCGGGAATAAAAACTGCTACCAGGCCTTCCACGTCACCTGCGCCAGGAAAGCTCGGCTCTTCCTTAAGATGAAGACGAGCCACGGCGCCCTGGCCGTCTTGGATGGCAGCATGGTGCTGAAGGCATTCTGCGACAGGCACTGCCCCCTCGACTACTCCATGGACAACAACGTCCATCAAGCCACCCGCGCTGCGAAGAAGTTCTACAAGAGGAACATGAGAGGCCGCATCTGGGCAGACAACCACGCCATGGCCAATGTCATCGCTGCACAGCACCGCAACGCCATCACCGAGCACCCCCCGGATGAATCCCAAATGACGGGAGCCAAAAACTTGGCCGTACTGGGCGACAAGAAGAAAGGCGGTCAACCCCCCAAGAATGTATGGAAGTTGCCGTCTGGTGCTCCCATCATTCCGCAGGCCGTCTTCGACACTGTCGAAGCGTCGATTCAGCGGTTCCCGTTCCGGAAACGCAAAGACTTCCTGAGCGAAGCATGCCGCTACTGGACGCTGAAACGAGAGGCTAGGCGCGGCGCTGCGTTGCTCAAGCGCCTCCAGCTGCAGATGGAGACCTTTTCTTCGATGGAGCTGACGAGACGAAACTTTGCCTCCATGGGGCCGAGCGGCAAGGCGCGGTTGGCACGTCGCATTGAATTTGCCGAAAGCATCATCCGAGACCTTGAGCAGCTGAAGACACTGTCAGAAGAAGCTGTCCATCGTGAGCAGATGAAGGTGGACGCCGCCGTGCTCGAAGAGAACTTTGTGGACGAGTGCTATTTTCCGGTCGCGAAGTTGCTCGCTCCCGCGATTGAGAAGGCGACATCGTGGGTCACCCAAACTGTTTCTGCATCTGAATCCGACAGGCCGAGTACTAATTGTTGTTTGCAGGCTGGATAAGAACCTCTTCTCAAGCGGTTTAGAGAAGATGCAGGCCCGCGTAGATCAGCGATTCTACGTCACGGCGCTGTCCTTTGCACAAGATATCGGGGACGTCATCAGCACAGGCATCGCATCTCTGCCCAAAGAAGAGGAAGATACTGAGCAAGGCTTCGAGTCATTGGACGCTGCGCCGTCGAAGAATGCTTTCTCGGATATACGTGAACGTCGAAAGCTCGGGAAGCGTATCCTGAAAGCAATTCAACCACACCTCGAGACCGCGCTACGAGTCGAGTCTGAGATCTCGAACAAGCCGTACGAGGGTCTACAGAGGGAACTGGAGGCTCTGATAGATGCAAGCCTCGATACGGGGCGAGCTCCTGCCGGTACGAGCACGGAGAAGCACGCCGGTGACGAAGAGGAAGACACAATCATGGTAGATGCTCCCGGCTCGTCCGAGATCACCGTCAAGAGCATATTCGCCGGCAACGACGGCGCTGCAGTCGATGCTGATGTGATGGACACAGCCGAGGACCGTGATGGTGACGATGGTGGGAACATCGAAGTTAACACGTCTCGTCTGCGCATCCTCCACGATGGCGAGGCTGAAGACGTGGAGCTTGCGCGCCGCAAGAGCAAGAGGGGCGCCCTGGCGAACGGCGTCGAATCATCCGAGACGCCGCCTGACAGCAATGGGTTTGTGACGCTTGCTCATCCAGATCAAACTGGGCCCCCAACCCCACCGCAGTCCAACGGCAGCTTCGGCAAGGAGCCGAGTGACTCTCTGGCCGAAGGCGGCGTCCTGTGGTACCTGAAGGCAATGAAGCCGGAAGGCACTTCGATCCTGGGCGAGCACTGGGCAGCTGGACGGGACGCGGTGCGGATGCTCAGCGAGGACCTGACGGACCTTGACGACGAGGAGCTTAAGGGGCTCGGGGCTGACGTCAGCGGTGCCGTCGAGGCTGCTGCGCTGGAGGCCGAGGCTTCTGCGGAAATCGTTTTGAGCCCCAGCAAGAGCAAGACGACCGGCAAGGCGAGGAAGCGAAGGGTGTCGACGCGACGACGATGATCTACGAGCTTCCCGCGAACTGAGCTGGTGTACACTAGATTTGTGGGTTGGCTTCCTGAGATTTTGCAACCCCACGTACCTGGGACACGCGCGCGACTTGTGAAGCTTTGGCGTTCAGGGGAATACTCGGTTGGAGGCATGTAATCATTCTGATTTTTGGGGAACGACTTGGCGTTCAAGGGGGAGCGATTGCGAGGCGGTATGGGTCGATTGCGTCCGTGTACGACGTATAGCTTACAGCTCATATGAGGCATTGTAGAAATGACGATTCAAAGCAGAAGAAGGATGGCTCAAATTTGATGTGCAGTGAGTGGCATGTTTGGGTCACACCAGATACATCTCTCGAATCACGCCGAAGATCGACCTGACGCCTTAACGAGCAAAGCCGAGTCGAGGGTGGATTTGGGGCAGCGCCTACGATTTCAACCCTCACGGCTCGAGGACACAACCCAAGTTGACCAAGGTCTCACTCTGTTACATGCCGTTGCGAATATCCTGACGTCAGTTGTTGAAGAGAACCAAACACATAACGATGATGAGCGGAGATGGGGATCATGTGACGTGTTACTGTGTTGGACCCGTGCTCGATGGTACGTTGGAGTCGTGGGGTCGGCTACGTGCAGGTGCAGGTGCAGCCTCCCGCCGCCCGTGTCTACACGGCTGTACGGATACGCTTAGGGGCTTAGACAGTGGCGAGAATGGTTCCGCGACACGCCGTGTCAGGGAGTCTTCGGGTACCGCAGCTCAGGGGAGCTGGCGGAAGGATGAGCATGTCGGAGACTGTCGCGGAAGGCTCGGTGGCCGGGCTCACACTTATACCCGGGCCGTGGGCGCAGCGCGGAGGTGCGATGTATGGTTCCCGATCTTATGGAGTCGAACCGGCGAAATGGAAGTCAAGAGCCGCTCTGTAGACCAGCTGGGTTGCACGAGGCGAGGCTGCGTGCCTGTGTTTGCTGCGCTTGGTGGCTTCTCACGCCATGCCTGCCGTCAGGACGTGTGTCGAGCGCCAAGAGTGATCTCGGTGGTCGAGCTGATGGCTGGACCGCAGGTGGGCATTACGTGACTTCCCAGGCGGATGAGCAAAGCGTCGGTCGGCGTCGAGGCAAAGATGTGTTGAGAAAGAATCCCGAGGACAGATGAGCGCCCGGAAGCGACCCAAGATTACCTTGATAAGGCGCCGATGACAGAGGCGGACTTTCAGCTATTATCCCCCCTCCTTCATCCGTCTATGTGTGCTGTTGCCCTGCTTGCGCCTGTGCGGGGACTCGGGCCATGATCACCGCCGGCAAACCTTGAGCTTGCGAACGAGCCCCCGTCATTCGCCAGAGGGCGTTGCGTGTCGCCCATGGAGGGTCGCGATCTCGGTGGGACAGCAGGCATCGCTTTTTTTTTCGGGACTCGTCGGGTCGGTCTCGGGCAAAGAATGGGTAACGGGTGAAGAGTAAGTGAAGAGTAGCTGCACGGCAACGAGGAGATGGCGGCAGCAAAAGACGAGTGTTGCGTTGGAGAGCGACGGACGCCTGGGCTGCGGCGCAGTCCCATGCCCCGCGACGTTGCCGCTGAGGCTGTGGTAGAGGCTTCAGGCACACGCCCGAGGGGTCCTGGCAGGGGCTGGAATGCCATGAGCCTCCCTGCCCAGTGCCCAGCAAGGTCGAGGTGACTGGCTGACGAATCCGGCTGCAGCCCTGCACAGTCTGGCGAGTTATCGCGGACACGAGACGAGGTACCCGCCCCGGCCAGCGGCTGCGCAGCCGGTACTTGCCCCTTCGCGTCCCCCCACCGTGACCACTCGCAGCGCCGACCTTGCGCCCCCCCTCCCCCCTCTCAGACACCCGCGGCAGCCCTGAGGGCAACCACTGCCCTGGTCTGGCCGAGCCTACGACAACTGCCAGCACCAGCTGCCTCCACCACCGTCTCGTCTTCCTCCTGCATCTTCCCAGCGAGAAGAAAAAAAGGCGAAAAAAAAACACATCGACCACGGACGCACCCGCGAGACGCAGACGCACCGCCATCGCCTCTGCTGCTTCCACCTGGCCCGCGTCTGTCCGGCGATCCGCAGCCAACGAGCGGCCTCTGCTCCTTGACGAAAGGCGCCTGTTATCGAGAGCCCACTTGGCCCCAGCACGAAAAACATCCACGCCCACGCCGGCCGCCCCCCTCCCCCCTTCGCGGGAAAAACGCTTTTTCCTCGAACGAGCCCGCCCCAACGAGCTCTCTCCCCTGACGACGAGCCAACGACGACGAACACCAGCGACCAAGGCCTCGCCAGACGACGAACGACGACGACGACGACGACACCTTCGTCTCCCTGCCGCCCGTTTTCTCAGGCCCACGACGACGACCCGGTCGCGACAGACGCTGCCTGCCTGAAGCTATCGACAGCCGACGCCCTCAAGGCGACTACGACGACCGACTCGACCCTGCGACAGCGTCTCGCGCGCCCGCCCGTCTGCCCGCCTGCTTGGCCTTGCCGTGTGCAGCCGCTTTCGAAGCCGACACAGCCGCTCGTTTTTTTACGCTGTCCTGCAGCGCCGCATCAGAGCTGTGATCACTTCTCCGTGAGTCCCCTCCGTCCAGGCTTCCCGCCCGAGGGTCGGTAAGCCGCATTTTTTGCTGGGCTGGCGCCTCCCGCTCTCCCCTCCCACCACTCCACGCTGCCATCGCCGTCTGACGAGTCCCCGCGTGCTGCTGGCTTCTCGCTCGACGTGACGGCAAATTTTCTCGGGCCCGACTGCGTCGCCGCCCGCAGCTTCCGCGGACGCACCCGTTGCGATCGCTGCCCCGAGTCGTCATTTTCCCTCGTTGGTTGATTGTTGGCATTCCGAGTAATCTGACCGCGTATCTCGCCCAGATCACCGAAGTGCATCGTATCAGCAAACCAGTAGCTCTCCCATCGCACGAGTTCCCCGCAGCCGCCAGGTTCCGCGCATCGGCCTGCTCTTCGAAGCCTCGCCTCCGTCGCGCCGCCGCCGCCGCCGACGCCGCCAAATCTTCTGGTACTTGCGGGCCATCCCTCGCCCAGGGACCTTTTTGCCATGGCAGACCAACATGAGGTCGATCTCGACTCCATAATCGACCGCCTGCTCGAGGTGCGAGGCAGCCGACCTGGCAAGCAGGTTCAGCTGCTGGAGGCCGAGATTAGATATCTTTGCACCAAGGCCCGCGAGATTTTCATCTCCCAGCCCATTCTCCTCGAGCTCGAGGCACCGATCAAGGTGAGTTTGTGCCCTTGCCGTGCCATCCGCGGCCTCTCTGTCGACGCGTCTCGGCGAGAAGAAGTAACTGACGGCGTGGGCTCGCAGATCTGCGGTGATATCCATGGACAATACTACGACTTGCTGCGACTGTTCGAGTACGGTGGTTTCCCTCCGGAGGCCAACTACCTCTTCCTCGGAGACTACGTCGACCGAGGCAAGCAGTCGCTCGAGACCATCTGCCTCTTGCTCGCCTACAAGATCAAGTACCCGGAGAACTTCTTCATCCTGCGGGGTAACCACGAGTGCGCCTCCATCAACCGAATCTACGGTTTCTACGACGAGTGCAAGCGTCGCTACAACATCAAGCTGTGGAAGACGTTTACGGATTGCTTCAACTGCCTCCCCATCGCCGCCATCATTGACGAGAAGATCTTCACCATGCACGGCGGCCTGAGCCCGGACCTGAACTCGATGGAGCAGATCCGCCGTGTCATGCGGCCCACCGACGTACGTTTCCCCCCGTCTTGCTCCTTGCTTTTGTGAAGTCTCGCTGACGCGCGTGTAGATTCCCGACTGCGGCCTGCTGTGCGACTTGCTCTGGTCCGACCCCGACAAGGACATCACCGGCTGGAGCGAAAACGACCGTGGCGTCTCCTTCACCTTTGGCCCCGACGTGGTGTCTCGATTCTTGCAGAAGCACGACATGGACCTCATTTGCCGTGCCCACCAGGTCGTCGAGGACGGATACGAGTTCTTCTCCAAGCGCCAGCTGGTGACCCTCTTCTCCGCCCCCAACTACTGCGGAGAGTTCGACAATGCGGGTGCCATGATGAGCGTAGACGAGAGTCTGCTGTGCTCGTTCCAGGTATGTCCGATTCGTCACACCACCTCTTGAAATCTGTTTAGCGGGTTGCTGACGTGGTTGCGCGCAGATTCTCAAGCCTGCAGAGAAGAAGCAAAAGTACGTTTACGGTGGTCTCGGGAGCGGAAGCAAACCAGTCACTCCCAGAATCAAATCCAACAAGTAAAAGAACTCGTACGAACTTGACGTTTTCCCTCTAGGTTCGGAAGGCGTTAAGCCATGGCGGTCCCAACCGGGTTGATGACCACTACGACCACGAAACCACCACCACCACGGCGGTCGAACACATTGTCTCTCTCAACGACGCTCTTCGTCTCTGTACTCTCACACTCTCTCGCGCTCGCCTCGCGCCGTCGCCGGGACCGGGTCTGGCTGCAAGCTTATGTTGGGTTGGCTGCCTGCGAGGCATGGCATGTCGGGGCCGTGTTGTTCTCGGCATATTGTGTGCCTTTGTCGGCGGGATAGCCCGATCGTCTCTAATGCTCATAGGCGAACTTGATCACGACAAACGGCTGTTTCTTTGCTCACAGATAAATCATACATCAAATTACTTGCCATGCAGCGCATAACCCCGCGTCTCGCGTAGTCTCGCGTAGTCTCGCCCGTCGTCTTGTGTCGCGTGAAGGTTAAGATTAGCTGTCTGTCTCTGCGAGATTGCAGCTCATTGTATGAGCCGCTGCCCAAGGCGGTCATGACATCAGAGCCGCTCCAGGGGTGCATATTGGCAAATACCAAGGGGATATTCGTACGTTCCAACGGCAGTCCGTCGAAACGCCTGCCATCTCATAAAATACGATGCCCCTGCTCCTGTTCCTCTCACGGCGCAGCACTACGGAGCACAGTCCTCGCACCTCTGGCCCTCGCTCCCCTTTGCCGCAGTGGCCCCCGACGCCTCCCCATGCTTCACCGGCAAAGCCGCATCCTCCGCCTTCTTCTCCTTCGCATGGTCGCGGTCCACGTGGCCCAGGTCACGGCCGGGCTCGATGACGTCCCGCACGCGCCGCTTGAGCTCCTTCGTCTCGGGAAAGCCGCCGTCGACCTTGCGGTCCCAGAGGACGCTGCTCGCGACGGCCTGCTGCGCCTGATGGTGGATGGCGACGACGAAGACGCCGCCCGTGGCCGGCTGGAGTGCCACCTCGCCGAGGGAGAGGGAGAAGGTGGAGAGGAGCTCCTGGGCGTACTGGCGGGTTTGCTTGGTGAGCGGCGTTGGATCTTCTGGAGGGGAGCTACGGACGACGTACGTAGGCGGCGCGGAGCATCCATTTGCACTGCGTGCAGAACTGGATGGTGACCCTTGGCAGTGGGTAGGGCGCGCTGCCCGGCGCGGCGGGCGAAGACATGCTGGCGATTTATCACGACGTGCGCCTCCGCGTGGTGGTGTGTTGTTGTTGCAAGCTAAGAGTCGAGCGAGGTTCATGAGGCAAATACGATCCACTATGACAACATCTTTCTCCCCCACGACGGGAACCAGCATTTCTAGTTGGCAAACGGCCCGGGACATGTCGAGGCTGGGCATCATCTACTCGCTGTACCGAAAATATCGGAACGTGAGTGTCACGATCGTAAGTCGAAGCACTAGCTGGCGCTCGTTCTACACATCACATTCCGGCATGGGAGGGAGCAGAGGCACGCCTGATGGACCAAAGACACTTGATGGAAGTCGGCAGCAAACAGGGAAAATTTTGCAAATGACGAAGCAACATGGAAAAACAAGATAAGGGAATTAATACATGCTGAATAGCCGGCTTTTCCAGACCCGATGCCACGGGGCCACTCCCCGTCCGCTGGCCGTACGCCCGCCGTCCTCCGTCGCGAGGCGCCCTCGCCCGCAGGACCGCAGAAGTGCATCCGACTGGCGGCAGGAAACAGGTCAAGGAATCGCAGCCCAGGCCCTTCAACGGTTCCCGCCCAGCCCTGACAATCGTGACGTGCCGATTCCGGGTATATTATCGCGCCTCGTCGGGTCGTGCGTAGAGTCCTCCTCTCACCCTTCCCATCAGGGGGTGGTTATGATGGATCCAAGTTTCGTCCTGATCCATCAATTGCGGTCGGTGCTCTCTCCCCTTGGCGCGCGCGCTGTCCAAAAAAAGAATCCACACACAGAAAACAGCCAGCTGCCCGTGCCTCCTCGCAGCTGGCTAATCGTCATCAACGGTCGTTTTGTTCTGGTCTACCGGCGAATGCGCAATCGAAAAGCTGGTTTACATGACGACGCAGCAGCCGCCTGATTGTTGCGGTGCGTAGGGGTCCTCGCCCTTGGGCACGGCACCCCACGCCGAGGGGACCATGTAGTCCCTCGTGCCGTTGCAGTAAGCGATGATGCTGAGCCGGTCAGCGACAGGTCCCTCGCCGCAACCGTCTTCACCGGGGGGGTTGGCCCTACCTCTTGGCAGCAGTGCTGACGGGGATGCGCTCGCGCTCGAGATCCTCGCGCAGGCGGTTGTTGAGCTCTGTCAGGCGCCGCAGCTTGAGGTCGGCCATGGACTGGCGGGTCCTCCTGATCTGGGTCGGGTCACCGACGTCGCGGGACGTGTACTGCGGCATCGCGGCGGGTTCTGAGGGAAAAGGGGGTAGGGAGCGACAGGAGCCGGCGTCGGCTGCTCGGAGACCAGGCGTCGGGTGCTGCTGGCGGATGCGACGAAGGGTCGGGCGAGAGTCGCGATGAGAACTATGCGTCAGGCAAGGGTTAGCGATGGTGCGGAGCTATTTCGGTGCGTCGGGAGAGCGCAGCGCAGGCCTTGTCGGCGGGCGATGGCAGGGAGGGGGAAAAGGCCCTGTCGGAGATGGTCGACGGATGGATGCGTGCCTCGTGGCGACGGCATCGTCGGCCGCGAGCCCCCTTCCGACGCCGAGGCTCAATTTCGCTCGAGGCGTGTTCCCCTCCCCCTATTGCCAAGCCACGGCCCGCGGTGCGATTGAGACGCGGCCGCCTCTCGCCAAGCGGGCGCAGCAGAAGGGAGTCAACGTACCGACTGGGCGTGCCCGTGTTGTCGCGAGCAATCTCTCAGGGCGCCGAGGGAGGGGGTTGGATGGGACGAGGCGAGGAGAGGAGAGGCGACGCACCAGACGTGGACGAGGAATTGGTGGTGGTGGAGGTGGCAGAGCTGTGGAGGCGGCCGTGGTCTGGTCAGGACTGACGGCCGCGCCTGGGCTGGACGGCGGGCGGGACGAGGGAATTGCAACGGCCCGGGCTAAGGTAGGGGCAGCGTAGCGCTACTGGCTACTGCTGGGAGGCTGTTTTTGCCCAGGCCGCGGGTGGTGCGCGCTTTGCACTGGAAATTGGGGTGGGCACCCGCTGGGCAGCCCGCCGCCGGCGTTAGTGGGTGCGTGGGCGGGCAAATTTGGGGCGGGCGATGGAGCCTGGGGAGCTCCGTAATCTACGAGCAGCGGTACGGAGTACCTAGCGGAGTACCTAGCGCGCACCAACGAGCCCCCGTCGCCACGTTGGGCTTAGCGCTGTTGCTCGACCTGCAAGTCACGCAGCACGGTTCATGCGAGGCTGAGGGCGCGACCCGGACATCCGTCGTACGAGTAGGACGAACGCCTCCAGCAACGTCCCTTCTCGCGTCGGTTTGATCGGAGCCCGGGGATGCGCCGGTCAAGCCTTAATCGACCTCCTCAACAAGTATAGTATAGACCTTCGGCACGTCTCCTTTAGACGTTAAACATTCCCCGTCCTTGTCCTCCGCATTTACGAGCTCGTCTCCAGGCCCACCCCCTGGAGTATATCCAGACTTGGGGTAAAACACGTTGGCGGCGCAGCTGATCTTGCCATCGCGAGCGTCCTTTTTTGCAGAATATAGGAGAATAAATGGTTTTTTTTTTTTTTTTCACGAAGCAAGAGCAAAATATTTCGAGACCATAA